>CATIWO010884483.1:0-21364 GCA_949673435.1 Macaranga tanarius | reverse complement strand
TTTTTTCCTAAATTATACAATATTACATATAAACGGTAACATTATTTTTTATTTTTTCTCTCTCTTTATATTTGATAAGCATTCAAGTCTTGGAAAATAACTTCCCGTTTTCAAAATGGGAAGTTGTTTTCCCAAATTTTTAAGTTATTTTCCTTTGACTAAAAACTTATTTTCGTTTGACTTATTTTATTTTGGTAACCAAACATTAGAAAATAAGGGAAAATATTTTCGGGAAGAATATTTTCCGTAAACAAACGGAGCCTAAATGTATTAATATATTATATAATGATTCAAGTAATAAAAAGTTTAAATTCTCTTAAATTTATTATTTTTTATTCTTAATGGAGTTATTTAATTAATCAAATTCCAACATAATCCGAATTTATATAGATATAAGTATCAAATACAAAAATATCAAACAAAAAATGCATTAATATATATTTGCTGGCCGGCTTCATTGTATTGGTTTTAACCAACGGGTGACACTATAATTAAAATCTCACAGTACAGATCCATCGAACATGTAACATTAATAAAGCTTACCAAATGTCTACTTACATATGTTCATCAACAAACATAATACAAAATAATATGCATAGATCTCTATATATATATCAAAAAAGAAATTTTTTTACTATAATAATGAAATTGATTTGAAGTGTTAATAGCACAAATTTACATGATATGTCACTAGTCAGTTCTCTAAGGATCTGGTGCATCTAGGTTCTACCAAATTATAAATGATGTACAAAAACTAGAAGAGTAGTCCATTTTAGGCTTTAAAAATACATGTGGTTGTGTCTCAAACAATGAGCCAGGAATATCTATCTTGGAGGTCTACTCTTAATAAGAGAAAATACATACACTAACAACCGTGCATGTAGGGAAGAAGATGCCAGAAGTTAAGAGCAGCATGACCATAGAGTTGATGTAAATAAGGGGAAGAGTGGGCAACCACTAACATGTTTATCACCACACGACAACTTGGAATCCGCCATATGGGACGACTATGACACTGTGACACAAGTTATTAGATTGGCATGTGGACGAGCTTTGTGCATATTTTACGTGTTTGTATACTTCTAGGAGAAATGGGTGCCTGCCACGTGTTACAATAATGGGATTTTGTGGTAACTAGCATTAATTAGGTTGCTAGATTCTTGATTATATCAAGCATTGCACCTGATGTTTAAATAAGTGCCACAATAAAATGTTTTATATTCCAGCAATGTTATATAATATGTATAAATTTGTTATGAAATTGGACTAATTTAAAAAAACTGGAAAATTTTGAATTGATTGCCTTGCTTTCTATTCTATTTGTAAAAAAGAGAGAGAGAGAGAGCTATTTCACGATTCTCTACTAATAATCAAAAGGGGCAATAAAAAAATTTTAACAGAAAATATTTCATTTTTCTTTAATGTGGTAATGAAGAATCACTGTTTGACTGAAAATTTGCGATGTTAGATTGTAAGTGCCAAATGTTATATATTTAGAATATATAAAAAATTTTCAATTGGGTTATGAATAAATAAAAAAAATTTAAAACAAAATGGTTGAAGAGAGATTTATGAGATTTTAAGAAAATTAATTAGGAGAAAGACTAAGATACAAAAAATGTCAACTGGACAAGAGAATTGAGATTCAACAATGTCTAGTCAATCATTGAACAAGTTAACGAATAAATTATTTTGAGTTATATGACTTGGCTCAAGTCAAATCAATAAATAAGTAATTATTCAAGATATAATATCACAAGTCAAAAAATTGCTAGAAATAAGATAAGTACAATGATAAATGCAATAAATATGCCAGGAAACCCTAATAAATCATTTTTCTTTGTTCTTTTCTTCTTCTTTTTTGATTCCATCCATTTTTCACCCATGCCCATCTTCAAGTCTTCTAAAAATATGTGAACTCCAGGATCTCTCATTTTTACCTCACTCCCAAGAAGGATGGAGTTGTTTATACCTTGAATATTGTTGTTTATATAAATGTTAATGCAGCAACTATCTTGAGGCTCACCTGTAGAAGCTCCATTGCGGATGGTCATTGCCGCCCCGACATTTCTTCCCTTCAAGTTGACATGATCAAAAGAGGCAAGGATGCTTTCTGGAGCCATGTGGTGTTGGATTTTGCTAATAGGTTTACAATGACTTAGCTATTATGGTTGCAAGAGAGGAAGGTTCATCTTGGTTGGTTTGCCAGATTTTTCTTTGCTTGCATTCTGGGATATGTATTTCAACTTTTTCCAGGCTACAGGCAAAAGTTATGCCCTGTGATGGAATGACTTCAGACACAATTTAGATCTTTTCCTTTTTTTTTTTCTTTTGTTGTATTGTTGAAGCCTTTTGGAAATGGGCAAATCTCCATGCATGAAACCACATGGAAATAGAAAGCATTGAGTGGTTCCTTGAATATAAGCCACTAAACTACTCAACTTTCAGCACCAATTAACTAATTCATGCTTGTTCAAATTCACACTAGTAAATCATTGCATTATTATTAATATCATCTCAACCTACCCTGAACTGTTGAAAAATCCCTTAAATTTGTCCAATAAATAAAACTACATGTAAGAAGCCACGTTAAAAAAAACTTGTGAATGAACATAAACATTATGTCAGACTCTGGCGAATGAATGATGAAACTATAAATTGCTAAATGCATAATCAGAACTGCAATAAGAAAGAGGTTTCTTCCCAGAGCCTGCTATAAGAACTCATTCCAAATATCTTTTGGGTGCGTACAGAAAATGTCCATGAAATTTCCAATAATCATACATGATACAATTCAGAATTATTCTTTCCTAGTGTGTCCCAAAGGAAACCAGTTAAGCTTTGAAACCTATGATGCCGAGGCTAGAAAAACTTATTTGTGAAAACTCTACAAGTATCCCAATCATCAAGCACGATTATTGAGATGAATATAATTTCTTCCATCATGAACAAGGTAACCAAGATCGTGCATTCCATGTCTTTTCATTCTCAACAAAATGAAGGCATCACCCATGCATTCCAAAGTTTCCAAACAAGTAGTGGACCAGAAACATTTGGAAAAGAAATTTTCAACAAGTTTATGGAAAAGAATCTGGCGATACCCTTTCACTGACTGTAGAACCAAATTGTGGCCCACCCTTGCGATACGATATGAGATACTCAACAGGATATCCCTTCAACTTACGCGGCACAATCCCAAGATCATGGAATGTCAAAGCTGCAGGACAGATTGGAATTCCAGGAATACAAATGAAAGTCAAGATAAAGGCAAGAAACAAAACCAAAGTATCCAATGCCTTGACATTTTGTACTAACCATTTTCTGACACAACTGTATCCGTAGCAAGGGCATTGATCTCATCCAAATTAAATATGTTGGGAGTGGGTAATGGAAATGGAACCTTGTTAAGTAAGACTTCTCGCGGTGTTGCAATTGCCTGCGCCATACAAAAAAATGCATGTGCATTTGAATTATATATCAAATACAAACATTAAAATGCCAGAAACTACCTGATACTAGCAAAAACAAACACACGAATGCACATTTAAGAACATCAAAGTAAATGAACAGGTATTGAAAGAAACATGGCCTGTATTTAAATGTATATAGAATTAGAAGATAACTATTCCATATTTATTGAACCAAAAGAGCTAATTCAAACTCCACTGCAAATCAGGGGAAAGCTAAAATGATCCAACATGAGCATTATACACTATTAACTAACAGTAAACTCCCAAAACATGGTCAATTGGTCATGTTTAAATGAACAAGAGCATATTGAGTCATTGATAGAATTTTTTTCCGTCAATATTCTTATTTAAAACACATTAAGATGAATATTTACCTTTGCAATGGGGACAGGAACTTTGACGTAGCGAGGCCATTCACGAATCATGTCAAACATAATTTCTGCCTACAGTGCGAACTGGGTTTAGGTATATGACCCAAACATTGCTGAAAAAAATGAAGCAAAATGGGAGAGAGGTTACCAATTCATGCACGGTAAGGATTTCAGGCCCACCAAGCTCATAAACTTTTCCCATGCTGGTTCCATCATCTTTTAGCGCTGCAATAATTGCAGCAGCAACATCAACAACATACACAGGTTGGAGCCTGCAAAAAGAGGACACTGTTAGGGAAGCATTCACAGGAAGTGCAGATAGGGATACATTTGCTTTCCACATGTGCAATTGACATAACAAAAACGTACTTGATAGATCCATCTCCAAACAGTGGGAGAAACGAATATTTTTTCACAAAATGTGCCCACTTGTTCAAAATTCGATCTTCTGTACCAATCATCACAGCAGGTCTCATGACTGTGGCCTAGAGAAGTCTGTCTGTTAGAAACTCAATAATTGATGGCAGCAATAACAACTACAACAACAAAGAGGAAACATGGAAGTATTATATAAGGGGATGGAACCATGGGTTTTGTATCTTAACCACATAATTATCTCTACCTTGCACCATACACATTTTTTGGATTCTAGGAAGTTCCTTCCAAAAACAATTACAGACACTTAAAAGAGCATCTCTCAAGCAATTCCTTGACTACCAAAGGTATCAACTTTGTTAAAGTTGATTTGTACAATTTCTTCACCAGAAGGCTTTTATGGATTCCTAAACAAAATCATCTCAGCAGTCTGAATGAAATAAAACAATACAGGGATAAACTGTTTTAAAAGAGTGTCATTCTGTGCATTAGCAAGAAGAGAAAATGAGTTTTAAATTCTGAAGCACAAACAAGTTTATTCTCCATGAAAGCAAATTAAAATCTAAAGATATAGATCACAGAATGCTCCCCTAGTTTGAAAAATGAAAAGAAAATTGAATTCCAATATAATTAGTTTAGGCACTAGAACATCCTGCTACCAGGCACAACATAATAAATAAAAAATTTCAATTCATTAATGCAATTGACTCAAGACTAAGAGTGAACTTGGAAAATGAAAAAAAGAAGCATCAAAATAAGCTTAATACATGAAGAGACAGCCACCATTACACACTATTATGAAAGAAAAAAGTGGAAGAGAAAAAAAGAGAGTCAAAGTTGCTTCCTCATGCTAAAAGATATGGAACAGAAAGGACATTAAAATGAACTCTTACAACAAAAAAATCATTTACATCCAATAACCAGCAGAAAGAAGGATAAATCATAAATTTGCCTGATCCCTTAAATTCATCTTTTCCTCCAATCCTTCAGCATCTTGTTGCATTTTTTCCTTCTTTTTACCATATATATGCAAGTATAAAAGTAAGAAGAGAGCCAAAACACTCCATTTATCTTTTTACCATATATATGCAAGTATAAAAGTAAGGAGAGAGCCAAAACACTCCATGTGCAGAATGCAGGACAATCAACACTATGCTGCCCCATTATTCAAATTTTGTTTTTTGGCTCCATTATTCAATATGAAGTTAGAAAACACTATGCTCTTTCCTGCCCTCAATTTGAATATATCAAAGTTGAAAATCATAAAGAATGAAGAAAACGGATTGAGGGTTAAAGCAACAAAGACAGTAAATCACCTCGGGAATTTCTCTTAACACTGCTTCTTCACCAGCAGCTTTAGCTCTTAGCAATCTCGATTGAGATGAAGATGATGCTCCTAAGCATGAAACTTGAACATATCTCATGATGCCTCCATGTTCTTTGGCAATCTGCACACATTGAGTTCTACATCATACACTTTTTCCTCCAAATTATTATGATAACTACATGATTGTTTACTGGTCTCAACGCAGAGAATGGACATCAATTGTTTCATAACACAATGCATGCACTAGCCATTACATCACAAAAGCATACAACGTAACTAATTCTAAAAACAATAATTGAAGATCCAATTTTTGAAAGTCTCTTCCACATTCATTAATTAAATGTATCAAAATGTTTGTGTGAAGCAAAATGAAAGTAATCTCCAGCAATCATGTCTCGACTATTTTGCTTGTTCAATATCCACATTCAACTGACGTACAAAAATTAGAAAATTTTATTGGATTTATCTGGAATGGTGGGTACATACCATTGCAAGTTGCTCAGCCATGCCATGGTTCACTTCCTCAAAGCTGTAGTTTCTTGTTTCATATTCCCTTCCTGCCAATACAATAAGCAACCAAGTCCGAATAAATTTGCGCCCCTAGATTAGAAATCGTTATACACATAGGGTGAAGAATGTTAGTTGTTACCAATAAGATTAATGACAACATTGGCCTTTGCCATAACAGCCTTAATAGAAGCTTCATCTCTTGGGTTGTACTGCATTGGTACTATCTGAACAGGAGAATGGGAAAAATAATTATAATATGAAGACACACCACAACCCACAACCCTAGAAAAGATAAATAGACATAATGAACAGACACCGATAAAAGTTGTGCATCTACTCAAACAAAATCTCAAATGAACAAAAACTACTCACCTGACCCAAATCACCCATCAATTTGAGATGGCGATGGCAATCCTCAGAACCTCGAAAAGGAACTAACACTTGAGATCCCATTTTAGCTGCAACAAATTAGAATATCAGCAAAAGCATAGATGGACAGACCTAAATAACACATTAGGCATATAGCAAATGAGTTGTGCAAAACAAATTGGAACCGGAAAAAAAATGCTAATACACAATTTAGTGCAATGTGACAACATTATCCTGCAAATTAAAACAAAATGAGTAAAAAGAATTCAAACTCACCAAGTTGTTGCACAACATAACGACCCAGGAACCCAGTAGCTCCAAAAACTGTGGCAACTATGCCACTGAGAAGAAATAGAACACCAAATTAAAAAAAAAAAAAAAAAAAAAAACAATAAGGTTGCATTAAAAAAAATCTAATCTTTATATAAATAAAGTAACTCCAGAAACAAAATTAAACCAATAAAAGCACCAAAAGATAAAAAGCAAAGCAAAATCTAAATTTGAACCCTTGAAATAAGAATCCAAAATGCACATTCTACTCAAACTGAAGACATTGAATCAACAAAACACTAAAAAGTTAATTAATTTCAACTACATTTCATTTACAGAAATAAATTGAATCACCTAACAGAAGATCTTCCACCAGTACCCTTGCGAACAAGGTGTCCCACACCTTTAGGAGTAAGAGTTGACACATATCGCGATTGATCACAGCCTCCATAATCTGTATACAAAAACGATCGTAATAATCTACAAAACCCTGAGAAATGAAGAGGAAAATGGGAAATGGAGGATTGATTACATACAGTGTTGCTGTGAAAGTGGATAAATTGATTTGGGAGACGCAATTGAAGCGTCAAAGTTGAGAGCTTTGTGCCCTAATCGCCTTGAAATCGATTGCATCGTTCGTTGCTTCCTCTGTGAGAGAGCGATGGAGTCTGCGACTGTGAGAGGTGAGAGGAACTGGATTTGGGCTGCTTTTCTGGTAGATGGTGGCTATGGGCTGGACTGTTAAAAGAGTGTGCTATTATGAATAAAAATAAATAATCTTTAAAATAAACTTTTGATTATAAATTATATACATAATAAATTCATAATTAAAAATTACTATTATATCAATATTTTTCATAAAATAATAATGATGATATTAATTAGAATAATACTAAAATATAAATAAAAATGAAACACGAGATATCTAAATGTCGTTCCCATAAGTAGTGTAAATGACAAAAGGTTTGGACATCAAATGTGGAGAAGATTCTATCAGAATTCAATCCCCAGCCCTCTTAGCTCTCCCCTTGTGGTAGGGAATAAAACCACTTCAACCAACTTAAAAGAAAATTAAATGTCAAAAAAATTACATGATTGATTTTGCTAAAAGACAAAACCAATAGATGAAAATTGTACTTAGAAACAATTTTTTGTGATATTTATGAATAAATCAACTTATATTGCATGCTATATGCAAAAGATTAAAGTTAGAAATTCATAAGATAATCAAAATTATATTTTCATTATATCATATAGTTTTTGAGATGTCAACAATTTAATAGGAATTTTACTTTTTCACAATAAATGTCAGATGAAAATTAAAAGTGGTTTGATTAATATTTTCTATTATAAAAATTGTAAAGATATTGAGTTCAATAAAAAATTTTGAGTTCAAGTCTTTAAAATTTATTTACTACCACTATTGGCGGGCAATTGTCACTTTTATCTTGAGAGATCAATACTATTGAATAGAAAAAGTTTATCATTTTTATCTTAGAGAGTTATTATATATAGCCTTTATATTCAATATTATTTCTAATTCAGATTTGTAACATACAAATTATGGAATTTGTATGCTTGTTTCAACTTAAATTAGAATAATGTCAATTACAATTTAAAAACATTAGGCTCTAATAATAATTAAAAAAAAAAAAAGTCTTTGTGTGCAAGAGGAAGACATAATTGGGTCAAAATCTAATCAATGTGATGATTTTCTTTCTACATCACCGTATTGAAGTAGGAACAAGAAGAAAGATGAAGTAAAAATTGCAGAAATGAAGAGATACACACTGTGGGCAAAATTTCTGGTCTAAAACTGAATTATGCCACTAGAACAAGTGGGATTAGCATATTGTCTAGTTCATCTCTACACAATTCCTAAACTGGCTAAAAACTGACTTATTGCACATCATTGAACAAATATAGACCCCGCCCATTTCCCCTTTCGTGGAATTATTTACCGACCTCTTATCCCACCAACTTATTTTTTTTCTTTGCTGTTAAAAAACTATGCCATTGTCAACCACTCATGAATTCTGCCAATTCTGCTTTTCAGATGACGAATTCCCCTTTGATGGGGATCTTGCAAGGATTGACGCACGCTGCAGCTTTGTCTTTCCCGTATTTCTTCCTGCTTGCCGAATGCAGCAGCAGTACACAGACCGGCATCAGCCGCTTCATTTTGTGGCTGTTGGTATGTTTGTTGCTGCTTCTTTCTGACCCCAAGGATTTTTGGGCATGCCAGCGATTTCAGAAGTCTGGTATGCCACTCGACCTTGATGAATACTCTGTTACCAGCTTTAGAAACATAGATGATTTGTTTTCTAACAACCGTGCTGGAGTATCAAACTCTGCAACTCGACCTGCATGAACATGTGATTGAAACATATAAACAATTGCGCAAGTAAAACAAATAAAATGAAGAGAATGGAAGGAGATGTGATCGTAATTGGCAATTTAGTATTGAAATGTTTCAAAACCAAGATAAAAACTTAAAATTTTTCACTTCACAGCTCTGCCGAAATGAAAAACTCCACTTGAATGCAGTGTTGTATGTTAATTATGCTAATAGAGAAAAGTCGGCTATAAGATGGAATTTAAAATTTTTTATATTGTTGGTACGCACCATCACTTAGTACCAAAACGAGATTGCTGTCAATGACAGTTGGAATTCGATGTGCAATTGTGCACACAGTGCAGTTGTTAAACTCTGTTCGGATAATCTTCTGGATAAGATTGTCTGTAGCTGTGTCAACAGATGCTGTTGCTTCATCTAGCACAAGAATTCTTGCCTGTTTGAGCAAAGCCCGGCCCAGGGAAACAAGTTGTCTTTGCCCTACACTCCAATTGTCCCCATTTTCCAGCACTGCAAATTATACAATCGAATGCAAATTAATGTCACAGAACACCATCAATGGGAAGCATGAGAGACAAGAAAAAATTCATAGCAAATAGTCCAATCTGTTGGTACACACCTGGTGAATCAAGCTTTTGCTCTTTCTGACGCACTGTCTCCCCAAGCTGAGACTTATCTAGAGCCTGTAACAAAAAGCTGAATTCTTAGCACATAATCAGAAAAGATTCAACGCAGTAAGACACTAATTGTATATGCATAAACTGGCGTTATATTGTTAAGAGGTGAGAAAGTAAGTCTTTACTCTTGACAATCATTTGAACATCTAACCTATGAAAGCAGATGTGCAATTGACTTACAAAACACACTTCCATATCTCAATTACAAGAGAGCAATTATCCATTTCTAACAATATTCAATTAGGATTTTTCTACAAGCTTGGCTTCTACAAATGCATCAAAATTTATTATGCAGATGTTATGCTGAACTTTCGTCCAAATAGAGATTAAAATCAACCATTATTATTCAAGATTCAAAATAGGTAAACTAGTAAATAAGAACATAAATCAAAAAAGAAAAAGAACAGGAAACAAAACCTGCCAAATTTCCTGATCTGAATGCTCTTCAAGGGGATCAAGGTTGCCCCTAATTGTCCCTTCAAATAAGGTAGGATCCTGAGGTATGATACTCAGACGACTACGAAGATCATGGAGACCAATTGTAGATATATCTATATTGTCTATAACAATTCTCCCTTCTGCAGGTTCAATTAAACGGAATAGTGCTTGGATCAAGGTAGATTTACCGCTTCCAGTTCGCCCAACTATTCCAATTTTCCTTCCACCAGGAAAGCTGCATGATATCCCATGAAGCACCATAGGGAGATTTTCAACATAACGAACCTTTAGAGGATGAGGAAAAAAAAAAAAAGTCAGTATTCCCATTTCCAAACAACTTCCATGGATTAAGGATCACAATATTGCATTTCTCCCAAAACTATCATCGGCTGAATAGAGAACTATTACAGGAGAGGCATTTTCCTATTCATTTTTCTTCCAAGTTAGGTACTTTAGCATGGCCGCCAAATAAACAAACATAAGATGCCCAAGGTCAAAAGGAGAATTGATCAACAGCAGCGTAGAAAGAGATGGATGATCCCTGATAAAGGCATAATGACTCCCAGTTCCCAGACCCTATGTTACGAGGTTGAATTTCCAAATGGACATTAAAGAGAAAGGGGCTGCTAGTTTTGTAAACTTTGAGACTGGGTTATGGAAAAGTACTGTCATTATATCTCATATATTAGTTAGCATTTAACCTGTTCAGAGAGCAACTATGTGGTCCAGGGCCCTAAGAATACAGACAGACTCAAGAATCATAAAAAGCTTCTAAGGACCTACAACCAAAACAAATTGAATTAAAATAAACATGTCTTAAGGCAGGATTCATGCACATGCATGGTAGAATAAAGCTGAACTTCATACCTTCAAATCGATCAGATCAATTGTCCCATTCTCCGGCCACGATGATGGAGGACAGGAATCCTCAATAACTGATGGGGCTTCACTAGGAATTTGGCTGTATTGATATATCCTTTCTATGGAAATGATTTTATTTTCAAGTTTGCAAAAGCTAAGAATCCAACGTGACAGTCGTGCATTTAAATTAAGGCCATATGTTACTGCAAGACCTGCCATGCCTGTGGAGAGCAAACAAATTATGATTGGCAACAGCAAAAAATTACAAATTAAATGCTTTGTCATTCTTATTATATCCAGCTATAATCAATTTCCAGCAATGATACACTTACTTGGATCAATACTTCCATGAGGAAAGCTAACAAGTAAAATCATGCAGAAAGCAAAGACGAAGGTTGAAAGTAATTCCATGCGTAGGCACAGCCATTCAATAGCAGCGAGACTGCAAAAGAATGGACGAGCAAAGCAGTCAAGAAGATAAAGATTCCTCTTCATGAACCGTTTTTCTTGCCCAAAGCCTCTTATTGTAGCTGCTCCAGCAATTGACTCACCAAAAAGATGGATGATAGGAGATTTCTGGATACTAACAATGCGAACCAGTTCCCTCGAAGAGGCCATGTAGTATTTCTGCATTACGGGCAAAATGATAATCAGCTGACATATCTTCAATACCATTTAGCCAAACTAACACATTTTGGGTCCCCAAATTAAAAATATAGTGACTAGCTTCCAAATCCACCTAATGGACATAAATAGGCTAGGGCAAATTCATAGAACAAAACAAAAGTAACTCAAATGCTGCAGCCTGTATCACAATGAGACATGGATAAGTAATGGCCAAATGCAACTTGCACAAAATATCCTCTCATTCTTATTATTTTCTTAAAGCCAAAAGAGTAAAATATTTTCACAGAAAAATTAGTTAAATCACCTGCATCCACAAGCAAGCAACAGCCATAGGAACAACAAGAAGCAAAACTTGCCAGGTAACTTTACTCATCACGCCAACAATTCCAAGAAGCTGTATTGTTGTTGAAGCAAACCCACTAAGTCTAAAAGGAATATCAAGATCCACAACACTTTGATCTATGGAGACCTGCAAGGTCATGCATAATCAATGGTACTTAAAGATGAAGGAAAGGATTAGAAGAAGAGAATAGTAATGATTACATGTACAAAATTTCAGATGATGTATATTCCCAGTAATAAGTGGATTAACTTACACGATTCAAGATCCGCCCAGCTGGAGTAGAGTCGAAGAAAGACATTGGTGCTCGAAAAACACTTCTCAGCATCTTCAAAAACAGCCTCTGTGCAGCTGCCAGGCCAAATGTAGCAACTAGAACAGCCCTCACAAATATAAACCATGAACTTCCAAAGGCAAGGGCCATATAAACACCAAGAAGGACCATAGCATGCACCCTTGGTTGACCTCCTTCAGTCTGGGGATTTGCCCAAGCCATCCACCAATTACTGGCTATTTGAAGAAACTGAAACAATGCTTGTGCAAGGACTATTAGGGGAATTAATAAGCCTTTATAAGCTGCCGCCATATAGGACAAGTAAACTCTCATGCTGACTCTCCCCCTCACCCTTTCCTCTTCCTGAACAAGCTGTTTTTTCCTTAAGCGTTTTGCTTTCTTTTTCTCTTTAATAGCTTTCTGATCTGAAGATGATGCAGTCTCTTGCACTTCCTTGGCTAAACTGTCAACATTGCTTCCAGTTGCATCAATTTTTTTAATAAATACAAGAGAAGCATCCATAGACAAACTCTCATCTGAATCATCAGATGAGTGATTAGGGATATCCATAGCTCCAATTGCTTCATGGTGAGCTGAGACTAAAGTTTTAAAATCAGTTCCTGCTTGTAAAAGCTCATCATATTTCCCTGCCTGTATAATCCGCCCTTCCTTCAGAACCTGAAGAGATGTAAGGTAAGATTTAATACATTTCTCTGAAGCAAAGTGAGTCCAAACACACATAACCCACCGATCAATGTCACATTTTGAATTCATATAAAAATAGCTCCTTAAATTGATGGAAATCAGTTGTTTTCCCTATATACATATGTACCATAGAATTCAATCATTGAATATAAATGTCTTATCATCAATAAAAATTAATAACGATGGTAACAAAAGAAAATTTATCTAAATATATAAAAAAATAAAAATACAGAGCAAAAAAGAAAAGCTTAGTGCAATAAGCAACAAAAGCAATATTGATATGAGACTGCAAAAATGATTATGGTATTTGACTAGTACAGGATTATAAGATGCAATATAAACAATCAAGCAAATGAGAAGCTTCATCATTCAGATGCAAGACACAAAGCCCCAGTGTACTCATCTCGATGCACAAGCAATATAATAAACTGCAAATGCAATTCCATACCAGTATCAAATCAGCAGCCGGCAAAAATTCGACTTGATGGGTTACAAAAATCACAGTCTTGTTTGCTAGTGCTGTCAATATGTATTCCTGCAGTTCAGTATCATATTTTCAGCCAAATTAAATTTATTTTGAACAGTGATATTAGCAATATACTTAGCAAGTCTAACCTTGAACAACTCTGAGCCGGTGTGTGCATCAACAGCACTAAAGGGATCATCAAGTAAATAGATATCTGCATCTTGATACAATGCCCTAGCAAGCTGTACCCGTTGCTTCTGGCCACCACTCAAATTAATACCTCTCTCACCAATAATGGTCTGATCACCATGCGAAAATAGTTCCAAATCTTTTTTCAGTGAACAAGCATGGATAACATTTTTGTACTTAGCTTTATCCATTGGACTGCCAAAGAGAATATTTTCTTCAATATTTCCAGATTGTATCCATGCAGACTGTGAGACATAAGCAGCGGTACCACAAATTCTTACCTTGGGAGGAGAAAAGAAAGAATATAATTAGGAATATCCATTCTCAACCAAAGAGAAATAACAAGTCAATTCCGTTTTGTCAATTTTGTTAGGATCGTCCTTTTCTTTGGAAAAAATAAAGTTGGCAGGAAATCGCATTAATTATGCATAATAAATGAAAGAGGCCTACAAGATAACATACTTCACCAGAGATTTTGGGAATCTCCCCAAGGATGCAAGAGAGAAAGCTTGATTTTCCAGAGCCAACCATACCACAAACAGCTACACGCATCCCTCTCTGCACCTTCATTTGAATGCTTGATAAAGTGGGCCTGGAAGAAGAAGGGTCCCAGCAGAACTCGCCATCTTTAATTTCAATGGCAATATTTGTCATGCCTCGTGGCAGAGAAATGGTTGCATCGTCCTGCAAGTCTTCCTCCTGCAGGAATCCAGAAATTCGATCAAGAGAAACTTTTGTCTGGGCCATCATTGACACCAAGTCAGGAAAATTCCTGAGTGGTTCTTGTAGAATTCTGAAAGTGGCTAGAGCAGAAAGAACACCTCCTGCCGTGAGTTGGCCACCCAACAACACAGAAGTGCCAAAAGTGATAGCTGCAACAAATATGGGAGAGCTCCAAAAAATGAATGTAATAAAAGCTTGTGAGTATAGGGCTTTCCGGAGCCACCTGAACTCTACACCCCGCATCTCCTCCAGCTTCACTCGATACCTGTCCTCCCAAGCTTGCAACTTCAGAATCCTCATATTCCTCAAACACTCAGAAGTTTTCCTCATCCTCTCATCCTTCGCAGTCATTAATTTGTCTTGATACTCTTCTTGTACCTTAGCCAGGGGGACAGTAACAATAATGGAGATGATGGTGGCAATTAAAGTTGCAACAGAAGCAATTCCAACATTCTTAAACAAAATTGCAAGCGCAAGAATTATTTGCAGGGGAAGCATCCATATGTCATGGAGATACCAAGAGTAATCCCCTACCCTCTGGACATCAACTGCCATGTAATTAACAATTTCTCCACTAGTGTGGCTTTGCTTGGCCAAACTTGAGAGCCTGAGTCCTTTTCGATACACCATTGCTGTCAGAGCCGACCTCACGTGCATACCCAAAATGTCAACACCCAGGTACCACTGCCGAGTTGTTAAGGTCTCCACAAGCTTTGCCGAGAAGAATATCCCAGCAAGAATATATCCCTCATGAGGGAAAGTCTCCTTTCCCCCTAAATAGTCAACAAAATAGGTAATCAAGTATGGACCAACATATGAGACAAGAGTATTTATCAAAGCAAATATGGCATTGCAAGCTGCTTCCTTCCAGAAAGACTTGAGAATTGCCCAAGCTAATGAGGGCTGCTTTGAAGGACTTTCTGCCTTCAATTTCTCCCAATTTGAATTCAAAATCTTATAATTAGTCTTAGCTCGATCTTTTGGAGCAAGAAGAGGAATGTCCTTCAGCTCAAGCGGTCTCTTCGCACCGATGGAGAGAAGTGGGTTTAACCATGAAAGTGTAGCTAAGCTAAATAAACCAGCATCACTATAAGGAGTGACCTTAAGACACCCTGCCTCTTCTTCAAGAAGCAATGGCTCTTGGAGATCAGAATTCCTGCAAACTTGAATTCCAGTAATACCTCTAATTGCTACAAAACATAGAAAAGCTAGAGCAGGAGTTGCAGCAAAATTCACCACAACATGAGAACTCAAATGCTTTACACCGTCAACTAGAAAACTCTTCCCATCCTCATACAAAGTACACAAACAAATCAAAAATGAGAAAAACCACCAAATCCTCAACAATAGTGGAAATTTCTCTGAAGCCTTAAATTTACAATGTAGAGCTGAAAAGCTCAACACAAACCAAGCTAAACCTTGTGCAGCAGATAGACAAATTATAGACCAATCCACAAACTTCCCATTAACAGCATCTCTGATCAAAGCAGTCCCATCACAACCCAACACTAAAAATTGCAAAAACAAAACATAGAAACAACAAGCCAAAACCAGCTTAAACCCAGTACTGATAGTTATAACAACTGGAATATCCCCATCCGCACTACTTCTTCTAATTGGGCTAGAATTGGCAACTGAATTATCATCCTTAAGCAATCTAACTCTACCAACACAAACAAATATTTGCCTGGCAGATATTATGAAGAGAAAAACAAGAAAAAGAGTCAAATTGACACAAATTGAAGCTAGTTCCAATACAGGTAGGCCTTGAATTTCCTTCAAAACTGAGAGTGAAGAAGATTGAGGAATAGTCTTATTATTTATCAAGAAGGAGGCGATACCCATCATTGAAAAAGGTGAGTTCTTGGTGATTGAAATGAGCTAGTCGGTGGTGGTGATGATGATGATGGTGCTTTAATTTCACTAGCTAACAATAACAATAATAATAATGAGCTATTCAATCGTGTAAAGCATGGCATTTCACCATCTGGGTAATTTAGCTTCTCTGAAGATAGAATCTGCAGACACATTGCACAAAGAAACAAACAAATTTGTTCATGATAAATAAAAAAACACGAAATACGAAGAGACAGAGAAAGATTGAGAGAAAAAAACAAAAAACAGACAGATGGATAAATAGGCGCAGAATTTTCAAAATCTAGAAACAACCCAGTTGAGAAAAACACCAAATTATATCAAAAAATAATAATAATAAATAAATAAAACTAACCTTGAAAATCGTATCTGTTTCTCGAGGCTGTAGCGATTACCTATGCAATTCCTGTGATTGAAAGCTACTTTGTTTTTTTTTTTTGCAAAGAAAACTGCAAGAAAGCTCGTCTCTGCTCTTTCTCCTTCCTGATACAGAGAGAAGCCACACTTAACTAGCTCTTCTTCAACAATGAGCTATATAAATGACCATACAACAGCCAGAGTCACCCAGTAGAATTCAATTGAATACAATAATAATATAACTGAGATAGAGAAATATAAGGAAGAGACAGAGAAAAGAGATCTCTTTCTCTTCTCCTTTATGCGTAAATATTGATTGGGTTTTTTTGGCCTCTTTAGGCTGGCTGTTGCATCACTTGCCGTGTTGGAGATGTGTGTGTTTTGTTGTTGTTGTGGAGAAATATATTTCTTCTTTTTTTCTGTTGAACTTGAAAAATGTATATTTATTATTTGCTTTTTGTTTGTTGTGTTTTTTTGGTGGGTATGGTTATGGGGTGGGGGCACTTGGTTTTTGCTTGTTACTGTTACTTATATATGTATATGTGTGTGTGTATATATATATACAGAGAGAGGCCAATGTGTTTTAGAAGAGAAGAGAGTGAGCTAAAGAAATTGGAAGAGAATATTATTTGGGGATGACAAAGAATATTATCTCTTACACTTGACGCCATGTGTTTGAGAGAATGTGTGAATTTATTAGTAGCAAATTAGTAGGTTTTGTTGAGATTGGATCTTAATGTTAGTATCACAATTTATAGGTAGTTAAACTAAAATAAGACTGTGTTATAATAAAAAATATATATAATATTTTGATTTTTTTTACTATTTTTAGTTTTATTTTTTAAATATTGACGTGCAATTTGATTTAAAAAATATTTTTACCATTTCAGAAGAAGCCAGTTAGTAATTTTTCTTTAAAAATATTTTGAATGTATAATTTCAGCTTAAATTTTTTTTTATTATATAATTTATCGATATTTAAATATATAAACAAACATTCAAGCACAAGATTTCTTCCATTAACCTAACATTAACATCACACCAGCCTTTCCAAGTTCTAATTAGTGAAAGTGTTTCTATCCTTGGTGATTATTATGGCATTATTAAAAATCTACTTTTAGTTTTGTTTTGACCAAAAAAAAAATCATTATTTTGTGAAGATGAATCTTATTTGGTGTTCAATATGACAACAAATAACATAAAAAATGCATGCCATATAGGTGACTAGGATGATAGGTGTCATTGTTTGGTGGTGATGGTGGATTGATTCCAAGTGAGAGTATGAGTATGATGGCATAATGTTAAGCTTTTTGAGGTCATTATTCTCAATATTTGATTCATGAATGGGACAACCTTTTTTTTTTTTTTAACTTGTATGGGAAAATGTAAAAAAGCATTGTTAAATTATTTGCTCTCCAGTCTCTATTTGAAAGACAAAATACAGAGAAGAAAGGACAAGGGATGAAGGGACCCCTAAAAACATTTATATGGGTACCCAAACGTTAAATTTTTCATTTTTGTTTGGTGCATATTGAATTGCATTAGCTACCCTTGCTACTTACTTGAATGACTCTTTTTGGATGTTTATCAATTGGAAAAGAAGATAAAAAATATGACAAAATTTTGTTGGCTTCTTTTGAAAAAGAAGTTTTAGGTATATTGTTGTGGACTAAAGAGAGATGAGAAGGATCATTATGACCCAAATTGCTTTTTTTTTTTTGTCCCCAACTTACACAATTAATTAGGAAAGTAGTCTTCAACAATTTTGCATTAGGTGTAGTACATTGTTAACTAACAAAGCAAAATAAACTTACAGAAGCATTGCCTATGCCTCTACAATTGGATGTAAGATATACTTCAAAGAGTTAGTGATCATTTGGTTGATGACAAATGCACCTAGACCAAAAATATTTCTAAATCTATTTAAATTGTACAACACATAATCAATTGTATAATTCTAATTTTATTGATATGTTTTATAATTTTTTTGCAATTGAATGATTTTTATTTATTAAATATTTTTATATTTTATTAAAAATATTATAAACTAACTAGAAATGAGCAGTTTAGTGGTCACTTCTATTTAAAGACGTCATAAGATGTATAATTTTCAAATTTATCATTGTTTAAAGAAAGAGAAAAAATATTTTTATTATGTAATATATCATATTTAAATTGTATAATTTTTTATTAATTAAAAAAATAAAACAAAATATCTAATTAACGGCATATCTACCTCGTTACTTTCATTATGCAACGTTGTGGAAAACAACTCATAATTGGTTAATTAAAGCTATCACTTTATTAATCTTTTAAAAAGCTATAGCAAACTTTGTGGACATAAGGGGCAGGCAACTTAAAATAGGAACAATCAAAAAAGGTTGGGATTGAGACTGTTTTCCTTAAGTTAAAATTTTGAGTTTGAGTTCTATTAAATGCAGTAATGTTAAATAGTTATTGTGAGACTTCTATCACTATTGTGGTCTTATCCGAATCGAACGGGGTCTAATAGACTTTGAATACTAATAGTTTAAAAAAAAAAAAAACTTAAAATAGGAACAAAGAATTAAAGATACAAATTTAATTGATGATCGTTATCATTAAATATATAGATTAAAGGCATATATGGTCATAAACGGTGGGAAAAAAATTGTTTTTTGGACTTGATTGGACAATCTTATTGTATTTGGAAAGTTTATCATAATTTTTATCCTTTCAATGCACGTCACAAGTGCATTACTTTTTTTTTTTTTTTTTTGAAGAAGTGCATTACTTTTGAGGAATTGTTATTTGCTTGTAAATTTAAAAGTACTTTTATCTTCATTATAAAGCTAAAAGTTGATGTTTTCTTTAATTAATTAAGTAATAGATTGCTTTAAACGTCTTTACTTCTTAATTTATTAAATCTAGCAAGATTATTTTACCGACCATGAAGTTTAGAAAAGGCAAATGTCCTAATTATGTATCCTAAAAAGAAAATATAGCAGAACAACACTTCACAATCTAAGTTTAAATGCATTGAACTGTTATGTTAGAGTATGTTTAAAATTTTTTTATATTAATCCTGATGCTGACATAAAAGTTTTAGTTAATGCAAAAATTAGCTGAAAATATTTGTTTTTACTATTTGAATAAGATAAGATGTATAACTAATACAAGACAAATCAACTTAGTTTTTTTTTTTCTCAAAAACAAAAACCAATGTATGCTTGTATATTCAATCTTTTATTTTTGCATTTTTATAGTTGAATGTGAAATTTTTTTATTTTACAATATGATTTAAGTAGTGAAAAATTAAACTATTGATTTGTTATATTATAAAATTTATTAGCAATAAATGATTTTAGTTTTCAAAAAAAAAAAGCAATAAATGATTTTAAAAAGGCATAAATTAATTTTAAGACTGTATAGACTCACATAAAAAAAATTATATTTAGTTAAAATTATACCTATAAATTATACAAAATGTAGTCCAATAATCAAATGTGTATTTTGAAAATTAACCTAAAAAAATCACATGGTATTGTGAATGAGAGGTGGGGTTTGCAGTGTTCTTTTTGAACTTCGATAGCATAATGTTTATAGTCATGAAATTTTACATTGAAATCTTAATTAGGTTAAACATAAATCGTTTTTTTTTTATATAAATTTTTTAGAAGAGTGAATCTCATCAATTTATAATTAATTGACTATTTAATGAGCTCAAAGAGTTTAATTTTTGCTAATTATTTCACAAATTTTATTAAACTCAGAGAACTTTATAGTAACAATAGACACCAACCATTTTTTGAGGAGCTTTAGAGTCTGGAGACTAGAGTTGGTCTAAAGCATTGTGAGTGTGTATATGACATGGATCCATCAAACATTGATGTGACCCCTTTGAATTTTATATATAGGCCAATGTCAATTGCTAATATTGCCAAAATCCACATCAATTTGTAGAAATTTGAAAATTTATTTTCAACAATATAGTTTCTTGCACATGTTTTGGGAAGAAAATTATGAGGGGAGAAAATGAGGGTAGAGAAAGTGGGGAATGAAATTTTTTATTTTTTCTAGATTGTTTTGGAAGAATATAAGTGAGGAAAAAAAATATTCTCTCATTTTTTTGAGATAAAATATTAATAAGGAAGGGAATGTGATAAAATTATTGAAATAATTATTTTATCCTCATTGTTTGTATTATATATTTCTTTGTTGAATATGAAAAAAAAAAATTATTTAGCAATACACTATTTTAAATTCACACATAATCTATTATGTTATTTTTGAAATATTATTTTAAAAAATTAAAATTCAAAAAATAATTTCATTGAAAATGAATTAATATAAATATTATCAAATAAATTTAATTATAAAAAACTAGCAAAATACATTTTTTAGTTCTTATTTGGAAATACTCTTTTTTTTTAAAAAAAAAAAAGAAAATAATATTAAAAATGCCAAATAATAAATGTGAATTATAAATCTGAATGTATTTTTTTTATGGAAGAAATAAAGAAAGGTAATTTTATAAACTATAATTTTCTCTAACTCTTTTCTTAGTTTTTTTCCCCAAATTGAGATGATCGAAAAGTGTAGGGCCATGAGAAAAATTTTCACAGGTTATTTGATTGATATTCTAACTGATGAGAATTGTGAAGGTCTCATTCCATAAATAGTGCAAGTAGCAAAATGTGTGGACGTCAAATGTATAAAATAGGATTCGATCCCCCGCTCCCCAATCCCTAGTTAATCGTGTAACCCGTTTATTAAACGTGTTTATACGTGTTTAAACGGGTTAC
>CATIWO010884243.1:0-24690 GCA_949673435.1 Macaranga tanarius | reverse complement strand
CCACTCTTTGTGTTGGTGGCATTACACTTCATTGCCCACTCAGAATTTTCTAAAATAATTTTGACCAAATTCATTAATGTGTTAACATTGCAAAAAAATTTGAAAATTGGGACATAATTGTAAAAATTAAAAGGTTGGGATTAAATTGCAAAAAGCTGCAAACTTTTGGATTTTTTTCACAAATAAGCCTTAAAATAATTATAATAAGCTAAAATTATTTATAAAAATATATTTTTACAATTAAAAATAAAATCAATAGATTTTTTTAGTCAATCTTTTTATAGAAGCTAATTAGCTCACGATTTGGTGAAAAAATAACAAATAATAAATTACAAATTAAATAATAAAAAAATATTTTAAAGAAAAAGCTAAACCTGTAATTTTTTAAGTTTTAGCCTTGGACAATATTCATACACTGCCCTTCACATCAACCGAGCTGTGAATGTGGAGTCTTGAGAAACTGTGTCAAGGAGCCATTTTAAGTTTCAAAAGTACTTTCAGAAAATTGGAAATTTTGGCCCAAGGAGTGTAACAGAAAAAACCAAAATAGGGGTTTTCAGAGGGTTCTTTGCAAGATCCAACAGAAGGGATGGTTACTTTTACTGTACTTTAACCCAATTGGGAAACTTGAACAAATTTTTCTCCCCGTAGTGGGTACTCTGAGGAACCAAGCAAGCATTGAATTTAATCTAATGACCCTTTTTTCAGTCTTCTTCTTTTTCAAGTTTTTTGTGCTGTCAGATCAGATCCAATCCATCTCGTAACTTGTCTTTCCTCAAATGCTAAACTTTTGATATAAAGTGATAATGCCATTACCGATCTTTTATTTTATCTAAAAATTGGACAATGTTGTAGGCTTAGCTTGTTTCTGCAATTCAAGCCATTTTCTTCGCTCTCTGGATTTGACCCACTAAACTTCCTTATTGGATTGGATTGTCAGATTATAATTTTCTTGTCCTTATTGGTTTTCTTTTTTTTTTTTTTTTTTTTTTTTAAAAAAAAATCTATTTCAAGATTAATAAAAGTATATGCTTATTGAAAGCTAGATAAGAGAATATTTTTGGGTAATAATTCTTGTCGTGTGATAGTTACATTACGAGCCCGCAAAATTTTTGTAATATCTCATTCAATTTTAAATGCTTTTCCCTTAATGAGATCAAAATAATAATTAAAAAAAAAAAAATCTCTTCTGGGCCTCCGACGTTGTATCAATGGATTTTTATCACTATTTTTTATTTTTTTATTAGTAGAAACATGAAATAATTTAAATATTAATATATATTATAAAAGTAATTTTTAAATTAGATAGAAATTATTTTTATGTTAGAATTCAAATTTTACATAGCTCGTGATATCAAATGGAAACTAAATACCAAGTACTCGAAAACATTTAATTTCGTTGAACGAAAATGGATTATAATTACAATTTTCTTGTTTTGAGGTGGAAGCAAGTAGTTTTGTTAGACAAAATTGTAAAATTAATTATGCTTATAGAAAAAAACAAAATAAGAGAACATTTGGTTTAGTTGAATGAAAACTAATTAATTAAATGATTTTCCATATACCCCTTTTACATTATTTATAAGGGAAGATGATGGATTTTTCATAGTCTACAAAACCTAAGACATTAATAACAAGCACATGCGCATGCAGTGCATATCCACGTGCATGTTAATGGCATATGGAGTGTCCGAGATATTAATAGGTTCTACTGGATCAAAGAAAATGTTAATGTCAGAAACTAAAGAAGAAAAAATCTACGTTTGGGGTTTTACTGAACCAAAAACACTAAATAGATGAAATTCATTCATCATTTAAACCTCTTTTGATTTGTTGCAATTTTAATTTATTTTTAAAATTTTAATAAAAAATAATTAAATTTAAAAAATCAGTAGTAATTATAGTTCAAAATTGACTTTGATTAAAATTGAATGTGGAGGTATTTGACATTCTAAATAGCACTACTGCTGTGGAACCTATTGTCATATCCACTAAATATTTGTATAAAAAAAATAAACATTTTTAATTTGTAGTAAATTTGGCCCATATTTTTAATTTTGGCATAAGTATCTTAATTTTTCTAAATATATTACATTTTTTTTTATTAAATATGTAATATTTAATAATTAACTATAATACTTAAATTATCAATTATTTTCAAAATTTATAAATTTTAAAAATATATATCATACATTTAATACTAATATACATTAATTTAATTACTTAATTTTTAATTATTGAATTATTTCAAAATAAATAATATTTACATTATAACTAAAATATTATTAAAATTAAAAATATATTAATACACATGTTAAAAATTTTATTAGTATTATATTATTTATTAAAATTTAAACACAAATTTAAATTTAATACATGCATTAATGCTTTTCAACTTTGTATATATATATGAGAATTTATTTAATTTTACTAATATTTATAGTTTAACTACATTGATGTATTTAGTATTAAATAAATAATATTTAAATATTTATATTAAATATAAAATTTAAAATGCGTATTATTTATTAAATGTATAATATATGGTACATTATACCGGTGGTTACTAAACTTTATACTAAATTTTAATTTGGTTACATAACTTCAATTTGTGATTTTTTGGCTACTAAACATTGATTTTAATGTCACATGAAAGTCACTTTACCAATTTCTACTATTTTTAATGATGTGATAAATCGGGATTATCACATCACAGTCCAACTTAAAAAAATTGCTACAATATAATGCCACCTTAGGAGTTTTATTACACTAAAATCTCCAATAATTACTAAAATTACTAAGAAAATGATCAAGAGGAAGATAAGAATTAGAAATTAGTGGTAATTTATTGTAATGAATCCATTGAGATGACATTATGGCGTGGAAATTTTTTTGAGTTAGATTATGATGTGGTAATTCTGGTCTACCACATCATCAAAATTATCCAGAATTGTAGAATGACTTCTCTGTGTAATTAAAATCAAAGTTTAATAACCAAAAAGTTACAAATTGAAGTTATGTAATCAAATTGAAATTTAGTGTAAAGTTTAGCGACTAGCGGTATAATTTATCCGTATGGTATATATTTTAAAATTTTTATACATTATAAAAATAATTGATAATTTAAGTAAAATAGTAAACTACTAAATATTATATATTATTAATAAAATGTAATGTATTTAAAAAAATTAAAATATTTATACTAAAATTAAAAATTTGAGCCAAATTTACTACAAATTATCGGAAACGTTTGACCTTTTTATGTAAATATTGAGTTGACGTGATAGTAGGCTCCACATCAGTAATGCCAAATAGGATGCCATATTAACACCTTCATACTTAATTTTAACCAAAGTCAAATTTTGCTATAATTGCTATTAATTTTTTAAATCTGCTCATTTTTATCAAAATTTAAAAAATGAGCTAAAATTACAATAATTTAAAAATATTTGAATTTTTTAAACCAATAAGAAGTCAAAATTTTTATTCTACTACTTTTTGCGTGTAGAGATCAAATCCCCATCCTTCTATTGAATGTATAATGGTTAAATCAACTAATTAAGTTGATTGTAAATTCAGAGATAGTTCCGTTCAAAAATAGACATTTTGTAATACTCTATCAAAGTTATACTTTTTTTCTAATAAAAAAAATATATCTGATAAAATTATTTTCTAAAACAATATTCTAAATCAAAATTTGTTGAACCTTGTGAAATTATTTACAGGAAATTATGAATTTTAGTCATTAAAAAATAACGAATACCAGCATAACTAAGAAGTATAAAATTAAAATTTTTATTTGGAATTATTAATTGCATTAATATAGCTATTTTAATTTGTAATTTGATGATTGGTGTGCATCAAATAACCATAAAAATGAATATGTAAATTTTGGAAAAGATGACCATAGAAGTACTATATATAAAGGATATAAAAATTCTTTCAAATAAAGTCATGGCTTTTAAAAAATAAACTGATGAAAAGATATGTATTATTTAATTTAAAAAATTAAAATATACATAGAGATGCTAAAAAGAGCCATCATTGTCTTTTTAGATCTTAGACAGTGGTTCAAACAAAATTTTTATAATAATAAGGAAGAGGAAAAAGAAAAAAAAAGGAGAGCTCATTTAAGATTCAATGGTAAAACAAATGAAAAGGATTAATTATTAAAACAGTACACTTTAATCTCTGCTATTCAAATGTAGCATGCTTGGTCTTTGAAGTCAATGGTCTTTGAAGTCAATTTGATTCCACAATATTTGAAATTTGGCACTCTGTAGTTCATTTTTTAAGCTAATAAATAGGTGCCGTTTCACCAATTAGGTGATAGGGACACCATTTATTTTTTTTGAGTAGAAAAATTATATTATCTAAGTATCAATAATCAACTGCATAATAGGGGTAACTTTTTTTCTTTTTAAATCGACAACGGTAGAATTCAAACCTTACACCTCTAGATATATTTGGAGATGAGTTACTACTT
Organism: Macaranga tanarius; assembly: GCA_949673435.1. NCBI lineage: Eukaryota > Viridiplantae > Streptophyta > Magnoliopsida > Malpighiales > Euphorbiaceae > Macaranga > Macaranga tanarius. Next base: position 20,204 of record CATIWO010884243.1, on the reverse strand, counting down.
GACTACTCTCTCAATAGTTTTTAAAAATATAAAATATTATTTTATTTTTTAATTTTTAAAAGTATAAAATATATCTTTCAATTTTGGTTCTCAACTTTTACGTTGTAAAAAGCATAATATTTCTAGAAAAGTTGTTAATGTGCTAATAACAAATGTTACAATTCAAACATCAGGATATATTAGTAACTAATATAAAAAAATCGGGAAATCTTTATTATTTGGCTGGTAAATAACTGACAAGAATAATATTCTATTACTACTAGCGGTAATCGGGATTGTCCAACTAAAAATATACTAATTAAAAAAAACTTATCACTTGTTTAATTAATTACATCTAAGATGTATAAATTATATTCAAAAATTTATTCATTATATTTTGCTTGATAAATTATTTCTAGAAAAAATGTTTATTATATTCACCAACCTTTAAAATTTCTCCACCTGCATCTAAAATGGAAGTAAAAATATATGAAAAGAATTAGGGATAATAGTCTCATTTATCCTTAACTATATTTAAATATTCTATTTAGTCATATCCTTTAAATCGTATCAATTTATCATATAAATTTTTCAATTTGTTTCAATATTGTCCAATTTTCTACTTAAGATTTAAATGTAATTTTAAAAATTACGATAACATCCTCGTAAAATTTAGTTACCCGCTTAGGCCTTTTTTTAAAAAAATTTCACAAAAAATTAAGTTTATTTAAAAACTAAAATAATTTTTAAAATTACTAAATTTAAATATAAATAAATTTTTCAAAAATATTATATAATTTATTTATAAAATTAAATTTAATGTGTTTACTTCTAAATTTTAAATTTTAAATTTGTAAAATTAGTTATAATTAAAAATGAAATTCTAATAAAATATATTAAACATACAAATTATTTCAATACCATTATATCTATATTTGTCATGAGAATAAAAAATTCTAATTTTTATCATTTTTATTTTCTAAAATGCTTTTATTCCTTTATTATATTGCTACTTCATGGTATAATATTTAGTTAAATTTATAATTTTATCAAATAAAATATTAAATTGAATTCTAATTTTATATAAAATAAGATATCATATGATAAAATAAAAAATTTATTTAAAATAAATTTTATAAAATTTATTTGCAAATAAATTCTATTTAAAATTTATTTGCAAATGAATTTTATTTAAAATTTATTTACAAATGAATTTTATTCTTTTGGAAGTGCAATAAAATTATTTTTTTTAATTTCACCAACAAATTTATTGCACTTCTAAAGATTTAAATGGAATTAATTTGAAATTGATTTTATATGTATGATTTAAATTGATAATTTATAAAATTCATTTGAAATGAATTTTATATTGTATCATATAATATTCTTTTTGATACAAAATTAGAATACAAATTAATATTTTATTTGATAAAAGTATCAGTTTAACCAAATATTAGACCATTAAGTAGTAATACGATAATAGAATAAAAGTATTTTAGAAAATAAAGATGATAAAAATTAGAACTTTTTATTTTTAAAATAAATATATATGTAATGACATTGAAATAATTTGTAAATGTCAGTTATTTGATTATAATTTCATTTAATAATAACTAATTTCACAAATTTAATAATTTAAAATTTGAAAGTAAACATATTAAATTTAATTTTGTAAATAATTTTCTTTATATAATACACTCATTAAGTAATTTTAAAAATTATTTCAGTTTTTAAACAAACTCATCAATTGAGTTTTCTATGCTTTAGATTTTTTTTTTTTTTGAAAATGAAAAAAAAAAAATTTAATGGGTAATTGAATTTTAAAAGGATCTTATTGTAATTTTTAAAATTATATTTAGATCCTTAGTAGAAAATTGGATAAAATTGAAACAAATTGAAAAATTCATATGATAAATTGATACGATTTAAAGGATAAAATTAAATAGAAAATTTGAGTATAGTTGAGGATAAATGAGACTATTATTCCAAAAAATTATTTTTTACTCTAAATACATTATATTTAATGATAAGATTTATAACACATACATATAAAACACTTAAAAGATGTGTCAAAATGCTTATCATAACAGCCCCCAATCCTTTTCTCTCCCTCTCCCATAATTATTACAAGAATTTTTACTGTTTTTTCCTTGGTACTGGGCTTAAATTCATCACTCGATCATGTCAGCAGTTAAGTTAATGCAGGCTATATGTATCATTAAAATCATGCTATGCTGCTAGCTTCAAATCCAAGTAACCCATATATGCATATAAAGCTTGGACATTGTGGCCAATACATGCATACCTCTGTTGTTACATTATGCACTTGGGGAGAGAAGACCCCAGCTGCTGAAAATCCTAGACATCATTGCATATAGTGCACGCGCGAGATTAGTATATCTCTTATTTTATGAAAGATACATAAGGAAGTGACCAACTAGTTGAGTACTGTCTATGTATGTACTCTATTAAATAATAGCCTAATATGTAGTGGAGTGCTTGTCTCATAACCCAACTCCGTATTTCTTTTTAGCGGAATAAGCATTAAGAAAGCAGTTGGCGAAACTTCCATATTCATGATTGTTTCAACTTGCTAGCCAGCAATTATATATGCTTTATGATATAAAATGTAAAAGGGAAGAGTTCTCTCTTTCTAATGATAACTCATGAACTAGAGGGATAGCGACATCCAGTCCTAGAAAACTTACGGTATTGAAACCAAATTATTTTTTTGGTTATAAGGTATTTCCATGCCACATTGGGTATAAAATAATTAATTTTTTTAATAAATGGATTTTATTTTATTAGGGGTATAAAATAATTTCCATTAACATTTTTGTGATTTATATGCTGAAACAAAAGAATTTGATATTGTAAAAATTTGAACATGAAGCCTTCTGTTTTATGTCATTAAAGTTCTCACATAGAAATTTAGTACAATATATCTTATACTACTAAGCCAACACTGAAACCAAATCATTTAGTACCAAAGCAGAAGGGAATTTCACATTGCTTTTGGTACATCCTCACAATTGAAACAGTGAACTAAGTTTGGTTAGCATAAATGTAGTTTCTATATGCTACCCAATTGAAACAGTCCTATATTGATTGCAGTTAAAATTATTACTGCAAAAATTTCTGATGTTTTCGATTTATAATCTCTTTGCTACTATAATACAGAATATATACACATAATTTGAAATTGGTTTGAATTATATTATTCATATCATTTTCATGAATGGAGTATAGCGCATGAAAATTTATTCAAGGCAAAACTTGAACAGGAAACGATACTGATGAGTTTTTGGCTCAACTATACTAGATTTATCTTAAAAACTATTATATTATGAATTAGAACCTCAGTAAGAGCCCACTTAATTAAAATTTATTGGCATGCTAATCACATGTTGCTTTAACTTTAATCTTGCACATTCTTAATAAGTTTCAATTTGGAAAAGCGATCAGCTTTGATAAATATGAAATCAGCTGCCTCCTTTTTCAAAGATCATTAGATTGAATTACACGGTACTACCTCAATTATATGCGAGTGAAGATTAATAATTCTTGATACGGAAGATGCAAGAGTCGTCAATGACAATGATGTGGCAAGTTCTTGCAAGTTGAAATTTCTTGAATTAACCATGGCATTGTTGCCTTTGACAAAGATGTGTTTTGGAACATGAATGATACCCAAACTTCGATTGATGTCTTTATGAGAATGATATATATAAGCAGCATGCTTATATTTTTCCTCTCGTCACAGTTCAGATGCCCTACTCTATTATTGCACCAACTTTCATATAATATACAAAAAAGTAAGTATCACACATGTGAATCCTTTAGCCCGAGAAATTTTCAAGCTACACGGTACACAACGTTTAAACATGACCATTTTAAAAAAATTTAGAACAATAAGTGAAAGATATATTAATAAAACATATGTATTTATTGTATTTAAAATATATATATATAATTGCTCAAACATAAATAATAAGTTGATAAAAGAGCAATATTTTTACGTAAATATCATTTATTTTCTTAAATATTTTTTATATTTTAAGTCGGCTTAATTTAATATAATTTTATATACATTTATTTTAATTTTGTAATTTTATATCAACATAAGACAAAATTAATTATTTTCTCAAAACTTTTAGTTAATTAATTAAAAATTTAATTCTTGAATTAATTATTAAAGTGTTTATAAATCTAGTAAATTGAGTTGTTAGACATTAATTAAAATTTTAAGAATTTACTCTATTTTTTCTTTAAAATGTATTGTAAACATGTGCAAAATATGTTTATGGTGTGTAAAACAAATGCAGAGAAGTAAAAAATAAATTACAATATTTTAATACATATCAAATTTGTGTCTGATACATATCTAACAAATGCTAGTGATTGAGAAGTGTCAGATGTGGGAGCTATCCCTTTCGAAGTCTCGGCTTCATAATTCTTAGGTTAAAAACTTCAGGTAAATCAATACAATTTAAGGCTTTTCCATGCACGAAAATAAATTGTTGGGAGACTTGTTGTTCTCATTTATGCGAAATTGATTTTTAATTACATGCTTGGCAAGGTTGCAAGAAAAAATTGCGCAACCGTCCAATAAATTTTGGTTGAGCAGCACTAAAAAATTTAGTTCTATCTACCCCCAAAACTTTTATATCAACTTTTTGTACCAGTTAATTAATCTAATATTATCTTATTGTAAATAATATTTTTATGATTTATTTTAACAAATTAAATAATGTCAAATTATGTGATATATAAATATCATATAAAATATTGAATTAATTAAAGAGCACGTTTTGTATTAAGAATTGTCTCAAAAATTATGGGATTCGGAACCTAAATTTTAGTCCAACTAACAAAAAAAAAAAAAAAAAAGATTACAAACGTCAAAAATATTGAATTTTTTAATTAATTGAAACAATACTAGATTTTGAATTTAGAAAATTTAATTATAAATAACTCTAATACCACTAAACAAAACTAATTATTACATGTTTTCTTAAATATTATTAACAAATATTAAATTTTAAATCCATGCATTACATTAGTTTGATTTCAATAATAGAAAGTAAATGACCCAGTCGTCAAAATGTTTTTTTTTTAATGAGATATTAATATTAATATCAATAGACTTATACATAAAAGTTTAATAAAAAAAAAGGGGTAACAGACAAATTTAACTAATAGGTATTGATGTGATGGATTAATTAAAAATTAATTTGGTCAGTTATTGAAATTAAAAATTTTATTGAGTAAATGTAAGGCAAAAGCCATATTTAAGCCCTTAAACTTTTAAGTTTTATTGCATTAAACCCTTAAACTTCAATTATGTTGTATCAAATCTTTATACTTTTATTTTTGTATGCATTGAGGACTTATTTTAAAAATTTCTTCCGTAAACTTATTTTTAAAGATCAAATTACTAAATTTTAATTTATTTGTCATTTTAGTACAATTAAATAACAACTTATAAATATGTTATATGTTGTCAGTTAAATAATAATCTAATAAATTAAATAAATTAAAAAATTAATTTTATTTTTATTTAAACATATTAATTTAAAGGTAAAATATTTTCAATTCAAATTAGTAAATTTTATTATTTTATTGTTTAAAATATTAGTTTAAAAATTTTATTGAGTAAATCTAATATATATATCAGTAATTGTTTAGGATTATAAGCCATTTACTAAAATTATAAATTTTATTAAATAATTCCATAAAGAAAATCATGATTGGTTAGGATTAGGAATAATAATAAAAAAAAAAGTATGGAATCATAAGATTGATTAAGGTTAAAACGCTATTAATAATTATTCTTCTCTTAAAATCAACAAAATCAAGTAAATAATTTAAAGTTGTTATAAGTTATAGATTTAATTTAGCAAATTTCTAATATAATTTGAATTTATAAAAAATATTAAATTTTAGATAATGTTCATGAGATGTGGCCGAAGTTTGAGCTAAAAATGTGGATGAATATTAGATATTTAAAAATTGTAATTGTTAAGTTATTAAATTGGAAAAATTCTATATAATAAAAAGTTAGGAATATTTATTAATATTAGATATTTAAACAACTGTAATTGTTAATTTAATAAAATTTCAAAAAGCTTATATAATAAAAAATTGAAAAAATTATGAAGACAGTACAATACTTGAGACTATATTGTTAAGCAAGGCGTATTAATAAACTTTTTAAGCTTATATATATATATATAAAGTATTGTACTCTCATCTTAGGTTTATTAGAGCGCACCTTAATAAATCAAACAGAGGAAGGAAAAATCCTCCATTACAACTAGATCAGTATAAGATGGGGCTTCCCCAATGAGGATACTCTCATCATAGGTGCGTTTGTATCGGGGTTAAAAGATGGTACGTATATATTACTGCTGTAATATATTAACCCTTTTTAACTCTGTTTGGCAAACTTTAAAACATTAAGGTTAATAGTTAACCTCCTTTAAATGTATTTTTATTAATCTAATTGGAGGTAGGATGCCTGTAAAAAATCTTTTTTTTATAAAAAAACATAAGATTTTTATTTTTTCATCATTTTTATGTGTATTTATAAATTGCACATCTTCATATTTTTTTCTACATTAATAAAATACAAATTAAATTCTTAAAAATATATAAATTAATTTAATTTTTTATGGTAATTTTATTATTTCTATCTTTTATTTACAATTTTAATACTGTTATTGCTACTTATTTATATTTTTTATTTTCAATTTTTCACGCAGTTCTTATGAGAATGTTAATAAATTAATCACAGTTTTACTGATTAAATATTATTTTTCATGGTTTTGAATTTAATATATGAAAAAATTTTAATGTTATCTTCATGAAATTTTTTTCTAATAATATTTTAATTATTTGATATTTTAAAAATTAATTTTATAGTTTATGGAAAATTTAATAATAATTTATTTATTTAATTTTATTATATATATATATATATTAAAAAAATCAATTACACAGCTTATGTGTTACCCTTTATTTATCAAATAAGGTTAACAGTTTAAATATTACACCTGTAACTGTTACTCCCTTGATAGTTTTACCTGTAACTGCGACACCCCTACTCACTGATGCCCCACTAGACAGCACCGACACTCTGACTGCTCCACCCGAGACGCCAATGTGGAGAGGCATCACTTCTATGTTATATTCTAGCCAACAACCACTATCCAACGATTCATATGACATTCAAACCTGTATAAATAAATTTTATAAACGACATTCATCCAGATAAGAGCAAGAGTGATGGCAAGCTAAAAACAAACTGCTGACATAATATACATAAACATAGCATACTAAAAGAGGGCTCTTAGGTGTGGGACATCCAAATATATACAAATGTACACCAAAAAGAATGGACAAACCCATATACCCTAAACTCACACAAGGCCAAACTAGACCTAGAGAGTACTGCCTTAACTACAACAAAAAGATGCAGTTACTCTCTATCACATGCCCTATCTTATAACAAAAAGAAAGTGGTCTGGACAAAAACTAGGTCCAAGTCACAGAGACCCGAACCCCAGAAGTAGTGACGTGCATTGTCAAACATCCATCGATAAAATCCTCTGTGTCTGTGTGTGTATGATAATCGATAGCTATAGCCTCTAGAGCAACTCTGAATGATAGAACAACATCAGCGTCATGGTGTATATAAAAGTGTACCTCCGTCTCCGGTCCATCTACTGAGTACGTCATAGCGGTCCATATAATAGCCATACTATATATAATATTAACAAGTCTAACCTATGCTGAAAGGAAAATAAAAATAGAGTGGTGAGTATTTTTTCAAGAAAATACCCAATGAATGGACAAAGTATAACACTGTCCTAAGAAGTACCAGGGAATAAACAATAACCCAGAACATTTAAAAATAATCAAATTATTTCCATTACTCATAAACTTGCTCAATAAATCATTCATATAGTTTCAAACAGGTTTATAACTAAATCTCAAGGATCATTTCAAATAGCTCTTGAAAGTTTCAAACCCTATTTCTCACAAATTCAATTTTCATTTTGAAATATTATTCTCACATTAAGTACAACACAGTACATACAATATAATTATCAGATATGATCAAGAACAAGTCAGGTTGTTATCGATGTAGTGGGTACCGGTTAGCACATCGAAGGTCCAATCTAGGTATGCATACCGATCTATAACCACTCGAATTAGCTCCAAAGGCATACAAGAATCTCGAGCGCTATCTCAATCTCATAATTCAATTTTGTTAATTTCTCATTGTAACCCAGGTACAAGTATATCAATCATGCATGAGTTGCTATACTCCAGATACAGTCTTATATCTCACAGAACTCTGCCGTAACTCGGGCACGGTCTTACTATAACAACCTTTCCTTACTATGTATATGTGCTTAGAAATCATCACATTTTCATAACCAATCATATTTTTGATTTAATTAAAACTCTATATTATCCCGGGTATCATATACAATATAAATCAAAGTTAGAACTAATTAAAAGTATCTCAAACATCATTTTAAATCACAGAGGCGCCGGCTTAGCACAGAAGCGCCGCCCTTATGCCACTGAGGCACCGCCTAATCACTTTCAAATCACTGAGGCATCTCCTTATTAGCCTACTGAGATGTCGCCTTAATATCCACTAAGGCGTCGCCTTAGGGCTTCAATGGGCTGAGGCGTCGCCCTTGTGAATAGAGGCACCGCCTCTATGCAATTAGGTGTCGCCTGATCACCCTGTAACGTTTGAATTTTTTAAATTGTCAATAACAGCAACGTAAATCAATCTAAAACATCCAAAAATCAATCAAAAGTAAGTATAAATATGAAAGGATTGAAGAAAGGAAGTCCACTCACAAAAATGCAGATTCCTTTTCTTTTTCCTCTCCTTCCAACAGTGTTTCCTTCCTCTTTCTTTTTTCTTCTTCTTTCTCTTCTCTGCATATTCTTTTTATTAATATTAATGGCAGTTTAAGCTAAATTGTAATGTAGTCCCCCAAATTGTAATTTTTTAATCAAGTCGTATCTCCAAACTTATTTTTCTTACGATTTAGTCATAACCCAAAATAACTTAAATTACTTGGGTACGGACATGACAATAACTATTACACCTCATTTCTTGAACCCCGAACCAAACACACCCTTAAAGTTAAAGTGCCCGCCTAGCTAAAACGTAAGCAACCTTATTTTCTAGAAAGACATAAGAAAAACTAATAAATTGAAACCAACGAGAAAACTAAATAAAATCATTATATAGCAAACTAGTAATTACAGAACCATTCTCCTGTTGTTATAAATGAGAGATCACTAGAGCATTATTCAACTCAACACCCAGATTGCTAAAGCTCAATTCCTATGCAATAATTATGCCACAGTATTTGTGCTTCAAAAGCTTTAATATTGTGGCCAAACTCGAATCTCTTGCCAACAAACAGCATGACTTGACCAAGATTATTAAGAATTATAACATTAAAATAGCACATAACTGATACTGAGAATTTGACATACAACCCCAGCAATACCCTACTTAGACTCTCATCCTCTTGACACATCTAATTTGAATACCAATATGGTTGAGTATCGATTACTAATTTATAACTAGCAACACTTGCAACTACTATATCCTTATTATAATCCCTTTATTTTTGTTCTTAAATATATTAGCTATTAATTAGACTTCCACAAAAGAATTCTATTACTGGAACACCAGATGGTTTCATATAAATTTAAATCTATAATATATACATCATGTTTATAACCAAAATGTACTAGAGTTTTGGATACAACAACTTATATATACCACAATATATCCGTCTCTAGACGTTTCTCTTATGGATCCTCACACAACCCTAAAAATACAGAGCATGAACTTGATCAACCTTGGGGATGATTCAACAATCGCTCCAATGGTGCTTCATAAACTTCATGAGGGAATCATTTTAAAACTCTCTTGCCTCGTTGATAGCCAATGACCAATTACAATAGTATCTACAATGCTCGTTACTTCATACAGTCATAATGGAGAATAAAAAGGAGTGATGAGTATTTTTACTAAAAAATACCTATTTAGTGAACATAAGAGAATTAAGTAAGTGGATATAACACAAAGAAATTAGACTCAACTTCAGCACAAAAGGAGTATGAATAAGAAAAGGAACTTCAATTATACTTATCCTCAACACAAAAATGATACATAAAATTAAGTTTATTTTAATTTGTTATTAATTATTGACCAAGAGTATATAGTATCGCATCATTGTACTTAAGATTTATTTCTTTATTAACTATTTATTCCATCATTAGTGATTTCAAAACCGTGCTTACAAAATAACTTATATATATATATTACAGTCTTGATTCCATTAACAGCACAGTTGGACTTAACTATTCACATTGGTAAATTAAAGTAAATAAATCAATTTTCCTTTATAGACCAACCAAACACTTATATTTTTTTTATTGAATCTTTAGAAGCAAATCATGACTTTGCAAAATAATCATCCCAAGGATTTTTCTTTAAACCATTATAGCAAATCACTTCCAATATTTTAAACAGATCAATTTTAATGTTTTGAGTATAACATATCAACATTTAAAGCATAACATATTTACATTTAGGGCATATCATAACATGAACAAATAGATATCAATGTGACTAGTACTCATACCACACCAAGACCTCATATGTTAGTATGTATATGACAGCTCATTAATTGCACCGCTTGAACTCACTCTAAAGGCTTCACAAGTATTATCCTAAAGATAATATATTCAATATCATGGCCATAAATTACAATTTTGTTAATTCATATTGAATTTCATACCCTAGGAATGTTCTTACATCTCTTCATATATAGTTAAATATTACGTCCTGGTCACAGTTTTACAATTTACCAACTCCGGACATAGTCTTACTATCTCTTGGTAACATATATGATTATGCTCATGCTCCTTAATTTAATCAATTTATAATCTGTTTGCTCATATTCAATATTATCCATTTGATCATTTTTCATAAATTTATATTCAATGTATGCTTTAGTCATGTAAACTATTCATAATTAAATTTCTCATTTTTCATTTCTTAAAATCTCTTTTCAAAAGAAATCATAAGTTTAAATCTAAACTATGATTTAATTTAAAAAATATAATACAAAATCATTTTATGACAAGAAGCACCATTTAAACATGATTTTATAATATTTATGCTCTTTCTTCACAAGATTTATTAATTTAACATCTTTATGTCTCTAACTATAACATAGGATTCATATTCATTACACAATTCCTAATATTTAAACCAAATACATAGACTCGTAGTCAATACCTTAAACCATAATCCATTTGATACTTTAATTTATCATGCTATACCCCAATAGAAATCTTAGTATTTAATAACTCATATGTTCAATCTTGTATGCATATTATATTGAGCCTCAAAATTACTTCATACTTAATTCATATGTTTCAGCTGAATCTCAAATTAACTTTACTTATTATCCTGGCCACTAATATAATTCAGACCATAATTAACATTTGCAACATCACTTTAAATAACCTTTAATTTCCAACCATCTTTTTAAGGTCATAGCAAAAATATTTACAACCTTGGCCAATTTGAGCAACATTATCGGTTATGTCCTTAAAACAACCAATCCGTGGTTACTAATAAACTCAACTTTCAATCCTATGCACTCATAGTTTTTTAATTCAACATTCATTAGATAAAATTAGTTATATATCTATACCATTTTAGACTTGATTCAATACCAAAATCAACTTAGCAAGATATATTCTAAGTGTTTTTACCAATCTTGGAGCTAACCTAACCAATTACACAATTAAGATTTAAAAATAAGGTTCGAGTGCATTTAAAGGATAACTTTGTAATTCACTATTTCATAAAAAATTCCTTAATATTTAAACTTTTATTTCATCATGTAACTAACTTATAAACATGGATAAGGATAGAGCAAGTGTCCTTGTAAAGATTCAAGAGCAACCGAGTTTGAATCAACAACCAAACTAACCTAGTGTACTCAAATAATGATTTTAGAACATATTTTGGGGTAAGCTTTCACAAGTTACATAAGTACTCCAAAAACTCCAATTTTCATCAAAATTAATTTAAAAAAATAGTACAAGGTGTCACCAAGGTTTATATCAAAATTCAAGTCCATTCAGAATCAATTACTTGATTAATTTAACAAGATACACTTGATTAAATATAAATATAACAAATTCCAGGTATTGACTTTTAGCACCCACAAGAAACTTTTAAAGTGATGTTTCTCCAATTTAATATTTAGGTAAATTTTATAATGTAACAAAGATTCATACCAAATATTAGATCAATTTGAGACCATTTGCATCACCAAATATCAAGACCATCTCGATTATGCACATATATAGCAGAATTCAGGTCCACACTTTTACCATAAATTTGCCTACCTAATTAGCTCATTTTATCCACTAGTTTAACTTGAATATTAATTTTATATTATCACAAATATCCACACAAAATTTCAAATCAAACAGAGTTCATTTGCTCATCTAAAAGCTCAACATAAATTATATAGGCTTAAATGATGAAGAAAAAGGACATTTACGGATGACACGGCTATGTAAAAAGGTGACACAACCATGCTAGATGCTAACATAACCATGAAAATATTAACATAACTGTACCTAATAGTAAACTGAGGTGCACAACCTGGCACATAGTTGTGCAAAGAAAACAACATAGTCGTGTGCACTATAGGCAGGTTTGACACCACTTCTAACTTTTAAGCATTAATATTGATTCTTATGTCCTTTTAACCACTCATATATCAATCATAAAACACATATTTTTACATATTTACAAGGTGTTTACAAGTCTCATAGGCCTCATTTTCAATAGATTATTTGGATTAGCAATTGTAATGTTTGTAACAAACTCATTCATTCAATTCAACACAATATTTTGTTAAGGTCATTAACCAAGAAATTAAACTTACCAAGAGGTACTTATTATTAAGGATATTTTGCAATAGAAATATGAAGGACCATAATTAAAAATATGAAATTTAAAGGTTTCTATAAAGTCCAATTCAACAAATAAGGAAAAAAATGCCAAAGTATGATAGAAAAGGACTAAAACAAAAAGGATTAAGGGATTGCTCACTCACAGTTTTCTCCAACTGCTCTTTTACCCTTATCAACTCCAAATGTCCTCTTCTTTTTGCTCTTATAAGCTTCTAAATATAGAATGAACAAGTACTATAAATATGTCCTCAAACTATGTCTTAATCTCTTGCATGCTCAATCTGAATTTTCAGCTTGTAGTACCTAGCATGCCAATAATGTTTTCTACTCAATCCAAGGATCAAAATCATAGCAAAATATACACTTATGCTTTCTACTATATAAATTAACAACTAAAATTATCACATATGCAAATTTATTATAAATGATCTTTAGTTGGCCTTTCTAAGCTCCCTTGATCATCGGTTGGCTTTTTATGTCTTGCTCAAAATTTTTCTTGCTCATTTCTTAAGAACAACTCTTTTCTCCCTTAGTACCACATTTCTGATGAACCAAAGTGCCCTACTTCATGTCTCCAAGACGTGATTCATGCCCTATTTAAGCTTGCAAGCTGATTTAAAAGGAACAATAAGAGAGATCAAAAGAAAGAAAAAGCATAACTAAAGTTAAAATGAATTATAGAAGTTTAGATTATTAAAATCCTACATCCTCTGGCTAACTTCTTTCTAAGTTAGGATTTTCAAACTCCCACTCCAATCTTGCTACTTAGATTGCTATAATAAGGTGTCTTAAGGCTCAACACCAACCTTATAATTAATATATTTTCCTTAACTTAACATTAACCAATCTTAAAACCTAAGTGTTTTCAATAGATAACACTTAAACCATAAATGATCTTGATCCTCACTAACCTTTTCTTCAACCCAAAAGAAGGAGTAGAAATAGAATCCTATCACTAATCACACACCCAACTCTCAAAAAGTTAATAAATGCTTAAGAGTATAAAGAAAGAATTTAAGAACACTTGAATATCTAAGCAATAAATTCATAATTCAATTCACTTAACAAACTTTTTAACCTCTTAAATGTAAATTCAAGAGGTATTTATAGCTAAAGCATAAAAAGCTAGGTGTTGGAGATAAAGAATTCATGACTTAATTCTTCTCCTTTTTCATTAAATGCATTGTTTAGCTATTGTAGAATTTGGCATGCTCACGATTATGAGGCTTGAAAAATCTAACTATTATACTTCTAATATAGCAATTGTAAAGATGCCACATCACTCATGAGATATGGTCATAATCTTGAGGGCCACTTATGAGGAGCATTAAGGGCTTGCTTATGATCGTGATCTTGCTTGTCATCATTGTGAGGTTTGAATCTACTTAAGGTCTAGCTCATGGCATTTGATCATGATTATGATCAGTGCTCGTGAGCACCACTGAAGAATGAACATAAACCATTTTGCCTTACTGATTATCGTGATAGTAGCTCATGAGGAGTTTTCAGTTGTAGCTATTGTTATGCTTACATTGCTCATAATTGTGATACTTGATCGTGAAGAGCACTAAGGCCTTTATCACTATCATGAGCTTTAAATTCTAGCTCTTCCATATTTTTTTATGCTTCTAAATCATTGATCAATCTTCACTTGAGTCTATTAAAGTGCAAACTTGTACCTAGCTTATAGAAACACTCAAGTGAACACATTAGCAATTCAAAATTAGTTGTTAAATTTAAAACCAAAAGTGATTAAATATTGATCATGCAAATAGTCAACAATCTTCCCTTTTTTAACTTTGACAAACAATATTAAATGATTGATGAAAATAACTAAGTGTATGTGTGTGAAATTAATTAGATATACTCCTCTTCAATATGTGTATGGGGTTTTAAAAGCTCCCCCTCAATATAAGCTTGGGGTTTATATATTCTAAGATTAAATGTCAAGTAATTAATGCATTTATTAAGAAAGGATTTGAAAATTTGAACTTGAAACTAAGCTCATGGCAAGATCAAGTTCATGAATTATTGTGACATCCTAACCTAGGGTCTTTATTTAATTATATTAAGTAATAGGATTAGAAATAAGTTTGAGAGCTTTTTTAGTTATTTGAGAAAATAGGGGGATTAAAATGATTATTTGTCAAAAAATATATATACTAACTTTTTCTGCTTCTTCTTCCATCAATATTTTCTTCCCTATGCTTCTTCTCTTCATTCTTCTTATCACCATTTCTATTCCTTTCTTTTCCTCTAACTCTTTCTTCAAAAATCAAAGAATAACTTCAAGTTTTCTTATTATAAATTCAAGAATATATACAAGAGTTTTTGGTAAGTAAAATCATTTGGTTTCAAGTTTTTAAATTTGAGTAGAATTTGAGTTCTTATGATTTTGTTCTGGATGTTAGGAGGAAACTTAACCTCAGCCGTAGAGCATAACGCAACCCCTCCCAGCTAGAATTATCAGTTGTCTTTTCAGGTGAGTGAATATTAGTATAATACCAGTTTTGAATTTCAGATATATATATATTTATGTTTTATAAATGATCAATGTTTAATGATTTCCTTATACATTATTTGCTATTATGTATTTCTAGTTATCCGGAGCCATATGGTTTTAAGTTTATTTTAAGCTATACATATGAGAATTTAGTTTCTGAAGTATTTGATTTATGAAATACATTCAGAATGGTGCCTGTGAAATCACACCTTGAATGTCGGGTGTGAAATAAATAAAATATATTGCCTATGGGCATTTGTCTTTGCGCATGCGTTTGACGAGGATTTTGCACTTTGGGTAGTCAGGTGAGACATTCAGCTCCCAGAGCTGCTAGGGATTTATAGGATACCATTTGAGTGTACATTGATATATATATATATATATTTATGTATATCGATCCTTGATGATCTTATCTATGATTTCTTAAATTATTTTAAGTTGTGTTAAAGGATCAAGAGGAAAGTACACAGATATTTTGTATTTATTTGAAAAACATGTTGGATTGGAAGTATTTATTTTAATACTCAGGCTATTTTTTACTGCTTGGGTAGATTTGATTGATTTAAGTTGAATTTCTGTATCATGATATATGATAATATTTTAATATTTTCTATAGTTATATTTATATCCGCTCACTGAGTAGTCGTACTCATTCCACCGATATAAACCATTTCAGATCTCTTTTTGGTAGATCAGTAGAACCTTATATAATAAGTTTTGGGTGTGCCCTTCATTGTCAGACTAGTGGAGGTTGAGCCAACAAACTTTTACTATTTGGAAATAGAACTTTTGCTTAGTAAGCCTTAGAGGTATATGTACAGTTTGTTCAATATATACAACAAATTTTATTTTTTATTATAGAATGCTTTTAATGATGACTATTTGTATTAAATTAGATATTATTGCATTGGTCCTTATGGTAGAGAGTGGGATGCGACATTTATTAGTATCAGAGCATAGGTTATTGATTCTGTAGACTCCATTAGGTAGAATAAATTGATTATATTTTTGATCTTGGTATTTTGTTATGGTATAGGAAGATGCCACCCCGAGCTATAGATGGCAGAGTTTGCGGTGGTCGAGGCCATGGTGGTCAAGGCTGTCATCATCGTGTTGAGAGGTTAGAGGATGTTGGTAAACCTCATAGGGATACTACTCCAGCTTTACCTTTGGAAAGGATGGATGAGCATGAGTTACCTGAAGGTAGTGAGTCTGTGGATGATACTCCCTTACAAAGAGATAATTCTAAGGCAGACCCACCCTCACAAGCTAATCCACCACCTCCAGCAACTTAAGTACCACCTGTTCCACCAATTGTAGTTCATATTGATGTTGGATTAAGTGCAGCTATAGCCATTACAACTACCATGATAGCTAGAGAACAACAAAGGACTTGGGATATAGTAAAACATTTCAGATATTTAAAAGCTGAGAATTTTGATGGCTCTTTAAATGTTGAAAAGGCGGTTGAGTGGCTTAAGAAGATCGAGAAAGTTTTTACTTCTATGGAAATCTCAGATAGGGAGAAGGTTAGTACAGTAAAGATATTTTTATAAGGAGTAGCAGATAGTTAGATGGATAGGGTATGTCACTTTTATGGTGATGAAATGACTTGGCAAACATTTGTAATAAAATTTCAAAAAGAGTATATCTCAAAGAGCTATAGAAAAAGGAAGCAAGATGCCTTTTTTAGGTTGGCACAAGAAGATATGACTGTTAGGGAGTACATAGATAAGTTTAAAGATCTGTATTGATTTATGGCTGATATGCTTCCTTTTGAGGAGAATAAGTATGATCGATTTTTAAGTGGCTTGCATATGACTATTTGGTCTGGTTTGGCTTCTTTTGAGGGTACCACTTATAGGAGCTTAGTAGAAAAAGCTTTGGAGATAGAGAAGCTGAAGAAAGAGGAAAGGGAAAATATTTTAAAAAGGTCAGAAGTACAGTTAGAGTTCCTTCTACAATGTTGATAATAGATTTACTAAGAAAGGAGGAAGTGCATTTCAAGCTAAAAATGGTCCTAGTATGGGCAGGAGCTCTTATACAGAATCAAGGCAAGCTAGTCAAAGTATAGCGCAGCAGCCGATGGGTAGTTTTACAGGTGTGCAAGGTGTAGGAGCTAGATAAAGGTTTCGACCTCTATGATCAATTTATGGTAGAAATCACGAAGGTGAATGCAAAATACGAACTGGTGGATATTTTAAGTGCGGAGAGATTGGTCACTTTAAGAGGGAATGTCCTCGATTAATTCAGCCAACTAGTTCTGGGCATGGATCTAATGCACCCAGAAATCAAAGAGGTAGTAGAACCTAATCTCAAAGTAGGCATGTGGTAGGAGGTGCAAGCACTAGTAGGCCTAGTGGAGCTACATCTTCTATTCAACTGAGACAGGGTACGGAGACTGGTAGGTTACAAACCCAAGCTAGCAAGAGGCACTAACATCTCTAGAGGTTGTGACTGGTATGTTATTTATCATGGGTAAAGATACCTATATTCTTATTGATCCTGGCTCCACTCATTCTTTCATCTCCTTTTCATTTACCTGTCATTTTGATAAATAAAGGGATATATTAGGTGAGGCTTTAGTGGTTAGCATCTCTATTGGTAGTCCTATTGTGTGCAAACAAGTGTATAGAGAAAGTATAGTTAAGCTAGAGAACCAACAGCTATTAGCGGATTTAGTCCCTTTGCCTATTCAGGAATTTGATGCTATTTTAGGCATGGATTGGTTATCCTTATTAGTATAGATGTGCCCTAGGGCCATTACTGTATGTGAACATTGTATATTCATCCCTATGGCAATAAAATATTCATTTAAATTAAGTGTTAAGTTTATTTGAATATTTACCCTTAGTATTATATTAAATGAGTTTATTATCAAGAGTTGATAATATGAGTGACAAACTCATTTAGTACATATGCTATAAATGTTCATAATCATTAGATTAATATTTAGGTAGTATTAATTCGTAGACTATCACCTCTGTCTATTTTTCTTGATCGATATGTGATATCAATAGTGAGAGGTAGTGAGTCTCATGCTACTTGATATGAGATATCAGAATAGACACGTGGATACTAATGTGATGGGTGGATCGAACTTGTGATGTAAGATTTATGATTGCATGGATATGCACTTTAGTCAACAATCACAATCTTGGACATAATGGTGCATATGGTCCTTTGATTTGAGGCGACACAGTCATCCACATATGGTTAGTTAGAGTTTATTACTGCTTACATACTTGTGCTAGCCACGCATGGGTATATGGTGTATGGTGGCTCTAGTTGGTTATATGTAGGGATGAGTGATCGGCCAAGATGGAATTCATTACCTAGAGTGAACCGGGATAAGATCCTATGCTATCTAAGTTATTATTGATGAATAGGTAACTGGCCAGGTCAAACTTGACTTACCCAAAAAGAGTTTCGGTGCTAGAAAGAGTTTCTAGTAGAAGTCATATTTTATCGAGAATTGAACTTGAGATGAGGTCATATGATTAAGGCAGTTAGAGTTTGACTAAACTATGACTCTAGCCAATATCGGGATCCTGTAATGAAGGGATATTTAGTGCACGGTAATTGTGTTCTGTGGTTCTTAAGGATCTACATAAAGTATTTATTTCTATTTGGGTAATCGTGACATTTATGTTAAGGGTCACTCACGACTTATGGGAACTAAATATGGTTAATTGGGATTTTCACATTTAGGATGGAAAAGTGTTTCCATAATATTAAGTGTTCATATTATTTCCTATTGCCATTTAGACTTGAACCTAGTAAGTCACACACAAAAGAGTTGCACTTATGGAGATTAATATTAATTTGATTATTAATTAAAAAATTTAATTAATCAATTAAATTAATTGAATTGGATTTGCGTAACTGCGGGGATCTAGCATATCCCGAAATCTAAATTCAAAGATTGGAACTTAATTGTAATTAAATAAATATTAATTTGGACTTGATTTAATATGTGATATTAAGTTCAAGGACTAGATTAACATTTGCTTCCAAATGAATTTATATATGGGCCATAAGATGGACAACATATATTGATTAAGATGGACCATGTATATTAATTAAGATAGGCCATGAGATAGACCATATATATTAATTAAGATGGACCATGTCTATTAATTAAGATGGGCCATGAGATGGATCATGTATATTAATTAAGATGGACTTGAAATGGACTTGGGATGGGGCTTTATTTAAAGAGTTTAAATAAGCCCATAAGTTGTCTAGTTTGGTATGGAGTGGGATTTCTCTAAGTGTAGAGAATCCCATATGTCCATAACCTTAGCCCAACTCATTAAGGGTTAATGAGGTCAAAGGCTAAGGTTATCCATGTAATCAAACACCACCCACTCACTTATAAACCAAAACCATGCATATAAATTG
This sequence comes from Macaranga tanarius, assembly GCA_949673435.1. Taxonomy (NCBI): domain Eukaryota; kingdom Viridiplantae; phylum Streptophyta; class Magnoliopsida; order Malpighiales; family Euphorbiaceae; genus Macaranga; species Macaranga tanarius. The sequence goes on along the minus strand of CATIWO010884243.1, from coordinate 265 downwards.
AGTATGAGATACTCAATTTATCAAATGCATGTAGCTTGAGTGTGAGACACTCAAGCTATAACATTGCATGTGACTTAAGTATAAGACACTCAAGTTGTTATTGTTATTATAATATTAGTTTTGTTTAAGTTAGTGGCATTGCATATGAGACACTCAAGCTATAGCATTGCATGTGACTTGAGTGTGAGACACTCAAGTTGTTATTGTTATTATAATATTAGTTTTGTTTAAGTTAGTAGAGAGTGTAGAGACAACACTCTAACTC
>CATIWO010883846.1:0-11175 GCA_949673435.1 Macaranga tanarius | reverse complement strand
GTTATAGATATATTATCATATATCTATTAAGAATAAATTTTGTGGTTATTTAACTGAAACAAAATATTTATGTAACATCTTAGTTTAAGTTTATTAATTTATCTATTAGTTAGCATTATTTATTATTTTTTTAAATAGGTTATCAAATCATTTTTTATTATTTTATTTGTTGATGATAAATATATATTTAATTAATAATATAAATTTCCGAACCGTACCGTTTCATACCGATCCGTTCCGAAAGAACCGAACGGTACCGAAAACTGGTACTGGTACTGGAGATTTTATTTTTAAAATTCTCGAAATATGATACGATACTGGAGAATTTTTTTCCCCGGATTTACCCGGACCGTACTCACCCCTACGCACACTCACATATAGCCATGTATAATTTTTAAAACTTTATTAAAATAATAGTCAAGTATAAATTTAAAAAATTATCACATGTAAATTTAATTTTGATTATATAATTATAAATTGAAAATTTTTCAAAATTAAAAATGGAATAAAATTATAAAAAAATCATAAATGTTTAGATTTTTTTTATGCCAATGGACATATATGCATCTTATAATATAAATGGTAAAGCTGATATTTTATAGATGCAACATCAACACTTTTTATTTAATTTTAACTAAATACCTATTTGTGTTAAAATTGCTAATAATTAATAAAATTAATTAGAACATTTTTATTAAAATTAAAATATAAAAATAAAATTATAAGAAACCATAAACGTTTAAATATTTCATGCCAATATGCCTTTATTTTTTGGCAAAACCCACTCTTAAGATCTCAAGCCCTCTAACTTTCACGTTTTATTGCATCGAGCCCTTAAATTTTCATTGTATTACATTAGACCCTTACATTTTTATTTTCGCATGCATTAAGGACTTTTTTTTAAAAAAATATTCCATCCCTAAACTTGTGTTAAAAACTCAAAGTGCTCAATTTCAATTTTTTTTTATCAATTTAATCCAATTAAATGCATTAAATAATTTTTATTAAACAATTAATATTTTTAGTTTTTAGTTTTATTTAAATGCATTTAAAGTAAAAAAAAAATATGTATTTTTTATTTCCAACTAATAAAAACTTTACTTTATTTCTATGTTAAAGAATATTTTTACTAATAATTAAGTATAGTAAAAAATATAATTTTTGTTTAAAATATTGAAAATTAAACAACATTTTAAAATGATATTAAACATATTTTTTACATTTTCAATATTTAATGTGCTTAAAAAATTATTTTATGGTGAGTCAAAGATGATTTCAATTGTTTTTATACTAGTTAGTATTTTTTATTATAAATGAAATTACCACTGTAATTGTTAGTGTTGAAAATTTTATTATGTATTGTAGACAATCATATTTATATTTTACGAACTCACATTGATATTTAATGATCATGAGAGAGGTATCAAACTCAAGGTTTCTAGTTCATAAAGTAAAATTTTACCATTGTATTGGACACTTGGTACTTAATTAATATTTACTCATACTTTATTAACTTTATTAATGTACGTCAAATATCATAAAGTATAAAAATAATTTTTAAAATTAAGATTTAAAGGTTAATATTTTTGTTAAAATTTTTAATATGTTTAAAATAATTTTTTTTTAAAATAAAAAGTATGAATTTTTTAGTATACTCAATTATTATTAAAACATTATTTATCTAATAATAATAAAAAATAAAACAATAAAATTTACTAATTTGAATTAAAGATATTTTACCTTTAAACTAATATGTTTAAATAAAAATAAAAATAAAAATAAATATTTTTAATTTATTTAATTTATTAGATTATTATTTAATGGAAAACATACAACATGTTTGTAAGTTTTTTTAATTGTATTAAATGGCAAAAAAATATTAAAAGTTTAGTAATTTGACCTTGAAAAATAAGTTTAGGGAGGAAATTTTTTAAAAAAGTCCTTAATACGTGTAAAAATAAAAGTATGAGAGTTTGATATAACACAATTGAAGTTTAAAGGTTTAATGCAACAAAACTTAAAAGTTCAAGGGCTTAAATATGAGTTTTGCCTTTATTTTTCTATATAAGCATCTCAACGCCACTAATATTGTTTATTTCTTTATATATTTTCAATTGCTGAAGAAAAGATAGATCCTTTTTTCATTATGTCTTGCAATTCTTTTCATTCAAGAAACAACAAAGAGATATTCCTTTTCTTTTCCAAGAAATATAGTTTCATACATATACCATAATTAAATTACATAATATTTCTATATATATATATATAATTCTTGACTTTAAGGATCTAGTTTGGTGCACCGTTGGTTTTTTTAGAAAAATAAGTAATTCTCAAAAGACAAAGTACATGAAGAAAAAAATCAATAAAGGAAAAGAAAAAGAATAATGGCTGCTTAGAAATGACACAAACACACACACCAAACAATTTGGAGCAGAGATTGTTCTGAAATCAAAGGCAAATTTTGATTGGCTGTGGTGTGACTCAATATGAGTCCTTACTTTGAGTATCTTCAATTGACCACTAATGTTATATATATACCACTATAAATTGGTACAAAGAATAATAATGCTTCCACCTCCCGTTTCTAAACAAGCATTTTACCAAATCAGAAAGCGTCAGAATTTGTTAAATTCCATTCTTCTTATAACCTTTTTAAATGATTTTAATTTCTATCAATCATTTGTGTTATATATGCATTATTGTTAGAAAATTCATGGTTTAAACAAGAATTTGTCCTCCTTCATTCATTTATATTACACTCTATTTTTGTAATTCACTAGACCTATGTAGAGAATTTGGTATTAAAATAATCTAAAAAGAAATATAAATTAAATTAATATACAAACTAAGGTGGTGTTTGATAAAACTGAAAATTAAATGTTGAATGCTGAATATAATAAATACTGAAATTTTTAAGTACTGAATTAAATAAATCTGTTTGATAACTATAAGTGCTGAAAATCATAAAAGTGATCAATTTTACCTATTTAATCTTGTGATATTGATAAGTAAATAATAATTTTTAAATAATAAGGACAAAATAGTTAATCTTATAAAAAAATTTAAAACCTAATAACTTAATGTGTTTAATAGATATTTTAAGTCAAAAGTTTTAACTTATTATTTTAAATACTTTTTAACTTAATTAAATAATTTAAGTTGGACCCATTTTGGGTTATCAAATCAACTTAAAATAATTAAGTGCTGAATATATTAATTTTCAGCATTAAGTAGTGTTATCAAACACCCCTAATTTAAGAATATTCTAATGTTTGAACAAAAAACAAAGTAATGTTATATTAGGTGTATAATGTAAATGACAACATAACTATGATAAATATGAGATGTAAATTTAGTATCGAATGTGAGATTATTTTTAGCAGTAAATATTAAGATTTTATGTGTTTTTTTCTATTAGCAATTGATATATGATTTTGAATGTTTTTTTTCTCGTATATTTATTACAATTCAATAAGTCACAATTCAATTAAATTTTTTCTTTTGTATTTGATTTGATGTTGTTAATAGTCGGCAGTTACATGAACTCTTATTTTTCTGGAGTTTGAGATGGGTGAATCCTACATAAAAACTAAAACTCTTTTAATGATTATTTTATTTTTATATATATATAAATATAAATATATAGTTTGAAATTTAAATTTTATTTAAAAAAATTTAAAATTTTTGTCATTTAGACGAACAGAGTTGATAAATTTTTATTTTTATTATTTAAACCAGCCATGTGGGTTTCGAAAACTGGCAAGTAGCAGAAGCCAATTTCTCCAGGGAAGGAACAAAGCTAAGTAAGTGTGAAAGTGATGCCTGTTGTGAAGCCATAGTCACCTAGTAAATAATACAAAATGTCTTTATATATGTTTTGAGTCAAATGTTCCATTTGAAAGGTCCTACTTTCAAAAAGCCCTTCTTCGTTTTTTGCCACCCAAACAATTAAATGATTTATATGATCTCTCCTTTTGTATTAAAGGCCGGTGCCTTATGAATTGGAGATTCCAAATCAATTCTTTCTGCTCCATTCTTTGCCCTTTCATTTAAAGAAATGACATATAAAAAAATAAATAAAAATAAAAAAATGACCTCCATTCTTTTTGCTACCAAAAGAATATTTTCAAAGCTTAATTAACATGTATTAGATGGAGTCAAGTAGCAAACACATCCCACAACCACCACCACCACCAACAATGAGCAATTTCTCTTTAGCTCTAATAGTGGTCTTGCTCATTCTTTTTTCTACTAGCCCATCTGTTGCTAATGGCAGCAGACCCCTCCACCCTTCACCATCAACAACCCAAGAAAATAATATTAGTGCCCATGAAGCTGTTACTAGTCCTGGACCTCCTGGTTCTATATCTGTTGATGCAACTTCAGTCCCCAAGTCTTCAAAACAAGTTGATGATCAAGTTTCAGCATCAGCTGAAGTGTACCCCATGGCTTCCGGACCTAGCAGGAAAGGCGCTGGCCACTAGATCATTCATCATCTGTCAATCCATTCTATACATATGTATTCATGCCTGGTTTGTTACTGATTATGAAATGTTTCATACGCATGTAATTACCAAAAAGACAAAAGTTGTGTATTTAATTAGTTGCTATACAGTGAGAGGAGGTTTAGGCTAAGTGCATGTTTCAGAGAGAAAAGATTCTTTAATTTTGTTAGATGATGCACATAACAACAACTTATGGATGTTCTTCGATGAATATATATACACATAAATAACAATGTCTGAAGAAAATCGTCAAAGCCAAATTGAAGAAACTTATTAGTTAATGTTCAGAATGTATATGTATTTATCATTATTAACTAGCTACTTCAGTACTGCTACAGTATGTGTTTTTCTTGTAACTTTGCATCTCATTAAATATATATCTATGAATAGATTATCAAGGTTCCTGTTAACTTCCAACATTCATGGTTCTGCCATTTTCCATGCTGTCAGGAAAACTGACAATCTCAAGCATTTTTTTTTTTTTTTTTTAAAGTAATTACCTCTAGTATCTGGTAGCCACTAGAGTCCTCACCAATCCATATCGAGTTGGATGGACCCATAAGAGGACAAAACTCTTCCAGCGTATGTTTTTTCAATACACAAGACTTGGTGTCAGAATAGTCAGATTACTACTGGTATGGAACATGACGAGTTAGCAATTATGAAAAAGAGTTCCTTTTTTTTCTTTTTATCTCTTTTTATGGTTTCCATTATTGTTCGAAAAGTCACAAGGCCATTGGTGAAGAAGTGCACATCTGCAGTATGTATCTTTTCAAAGAGTTATCAGTGTCTTGTGCGTCTTGTTTTTGACTGATAACGAAATGGTAGGTGGTGGAATTCATATTCCCTCAAAAGAAGTTCATTTATAGGCATTAATCAATCTTGAATATGTTCCTTATTCCTTTACAGTGATCCATTTTTATCAACAAAGAACCTTCTCAATTTCAGGAGCTTTCTGCATTCTCTGATTCTAATTAGAAAAATTGTCTGAAACTGAGCAAAGTAAGCATACTTTTTCTTCTTTTAGGGAAGCCCTCCAATGATGACAAAACTCTTTGTAGCTTATAGTACAATTCAAGAGGCAGATTGTGCCAAAAAGAAAAACTAAATGGCTTAAGAAAAAAAAATACATATTCAAAAGAAAAAATATACAGATTGTGTAAGGGCTAAATAAATAAGCCTGTTATCTGGCATCATCGATTCTCAACTGTGAGAAAACTTCACCTGCCCATATGCTTGAACTGTGTTCCCTCAAGATGGGCACATCATCCTTTTCAATTGACATGCTGAGAGAAGGAATACGTTGAACATTAGGCAATACAAGCATGCCTGAAGCATCGGTAGCACCACTGTCTTCATGTGGTTCTCTCCATATTGCTGTTTGTTGCAGCTGCAATGCATACTCCAAGTCCCACTGCACATCTCCCATGTTAGGCCTATCAACACCATATTCCTGCAAACATTTCTCTGCTATCTCAGCATATTTTCTAAGAGAGTTTGGATTGATCTGATCCTTTATTGGGGGATCCACAATCTGTTCAAGTGTCCCTATGTTCTTGCAAAACAGTCCCCACTCAGCAAGGTTTACTTGCTCTCTTGGAAGTGAGACATTTATAGCTGGTCTTGCACAAAGAACTTCAAGAAGCACTACACCAAATGAGTAAACATCAGATTTTTCTGTCAACTGTTGGGTCCTGAAATAATCAGGATCAAGATAACCAAAGGTTCCTTTAACACCAGTACTGACATGGGTTTGATCAGGAGGACCTAATCTTGAAAGGCCAAAATCAGCAACCTTAGCAACAAGGTATTCATCAAGCAATATGTTGGTGGACTTAACATCTCGATGAATAAATCCACCTGAACTTCCTCTATGAAGATAGTGTAGCCCCTTTGCTGCACCAATGCAAATTTCAAGCCTTTGCCTCCAGGAAAGGGGCGGTGAAGATGAATTATACAAGTGATCCCTCAATGTCCCCTTTTCCATGTATTCATAAACAAGTATCATTTCAGACATTTCATCACAATAACCAATCAAAGAGACAAGATGGCGATGGCGAATCTTGGATAACACCATTATCTCAGTTTGGAATTCTGGAAGGCCTTGGCCTGATCCTGGTTCACTTCTCTTAACAGCAACTTTCAAGCCATTCCTCAGTGCTCCTCTATAGACGTGCCCGAATCCACCCTTACCAACTATCATTTTCGGATCAAAGTTGTTCGTGGCGGACAGAATCTCAGCAAAAGATATCTTTAATCCAAGATTTAAGTTCGGTACACGGGGACTATTGAGGGTTCCCTGAGGCATTCTATTGCCAGAACTCCCTGCCCTATATACTGGGACAGGTGACCACTCCACACTTTCAACTGTTTTTGGTCTCCTGCATCTTAACCACAAGCATATAACAACAGCCATAATGCAGAGAGCCATACCTCCAGCAACTGAACCAACAATAATCAAGATTCGGGTCTTCTTGGGCTCATTAGTTCTTGACACTAAACCTGATTCTCCCACCATTTCCATTATCTCCAGCCCATTTAAAAAAGCAGTTTTCTTTTCAGAATCTCTACGAGGTCCAATGCTAATATTCATAAGTCCAGAATCATCAGAATCCACAACAAAATCAATGAAGAAAGGAGCAGCCAATTGGCCAGTTCTGTCGTAAGGATTAATTTCAAGACTAAAGTTGCTATATATATAAAGATTGAATTCTAAAATACCAAGCGATGGACTAATGATATCGCAGAAATGAACCCGAACAAAGTGTCTAACATTCTTACAGACATTAAAGGTCCAGGTTATGTTGAAGTTATCGAAAAACAAGCTATTATTAGAATTCATTTCCTTGGCAGTCTGATAAACATTATCCGGAGCAAAATATTCGTTAATTCCTTCCAGGTAATCAGGCTTACCAGCATGAAAGCTGCTATTCTTGGCAGTAGCAGGCATGTAAAGAAAACTATCATCTGGATCCCAATATCTCCACAGAGTATCATTTTCTGGTGTAAGCTTACTGCCACCAACATTAATTCTTTGAATTGTTTCTAAAGCCTTAGACAGTATGCCCCCAAAATTCATTCTACTTCCAGCAGCAGTGATATATGGAGCATCATCAGGAATAAATTTATCAGGAGCAAGAAATAATTCTATGGCATTAACAAATGCGAAAGATGACCCTTTAGGCAAAAACTGTATGATGAATTTTCCAGTACTAATACTAATAAAGAACTCTTTTACTAAAAGAGAGCTGCTTCCGCTTCTGCTTCTACTGTTTTGCATGGTAAAATTACTCAACAATGAATACCCAGAAGCAAAAACATCAAAAACAGCTGATGAAAGAGTTATATTATTGTTATTATTAGCACCTGAGGTAGTGAATGGAAAGAAATGAAGACGTACCAAGTAAGTACCAGAGCTACTGATTTTGAACTCATAAGAAGATTTTTCTTTGAAAACTCTAGCTGTTTGATAAAGAAGCGGTGTTTCAGTTGAATTGTTGGTATCTTTAACAGGGCTACTCTGTCCCGTTAGAGTGAAAGAAAGTGAATTCTTGCGATTTGAATCTCCGATGAAGGTCCGGCGAAAATATGCTGTGTCGTAGTCTGAACCACAGTGGATGAAATACTCTGTAGGAAGAGTGTAAGCAGAGGAAAGTGATAAGAAATGGAAAAGAAACAGAAGAAGAGAGCAACAAGAAGATGGGATTTTTCCCATATGAATGGTGGTGAGAATTGGTTGCTTGCTTTCTGGGATAGATTTTCAGAGTGAAAAACGGGGAATTGGAGAAATATGGAGCCGTGAGGCGACAGGGGAGTGGTTGATCTTGTGAAGGGAAGAAGACTTTGATCGTGGACTTGAATATCAACCATGCAAATTGGAGAGAAGAGAAACACTGTACATTGAAGTGATTTGGGCTTTTTGGACTCAATTATAGAGCTGGACAAATTTGGTGTATTGCCAGCCGCCATGGGCCTTCCTAACATGTTGAAGTCACAAAAAAGTAGTCAATTTTTGGACTTTTTTTTTAAAATACTAATTTTTAGATGTTTTATTTATTTTTTGAACAGAATTTTAGATGCTAAACACAAGATTATTTGAGTTTCATACAAATATATTAAAATTTTTGTTCATACTAATTATCTTTTGTTTAAATATATAATATAACTCAGTTAAATTAAGCTAAATGGTTTACAATCTTAAGATTTCAGATTCAAACCTCACTAATTTTATTTATATTAATTTAGAAAATAGAGTGTAGTTATAACTTGAATCAACATCTAACATTTTTTTTTTCCGCCAATTGGTACAAAGGGAGGGGGAGTAGAATCGATTTCAAGTGGGATCTTCCCTGTGGCAGTTGTGTTAGCCAACAGACTAAGTGGGCTTTTAAATTTATCTTTTTAATTCTATTATAAGAGAAAATCTTCATAAGTTACAAAATCAGACAACTATTTATTATTTTATCATGCATAGCTTTCTTGTTGAAACATCTTTATGATATCTCTTGCCTTAGTGGATCTTTATTAATTATCGCTATGATCTTGGTGTTGCTTTTCTCCTCATAAATGGTGAAATCATTCCAGATAAAAACCATGTAACGTTAGTTAGTTGTAACCCAAATCCTTTCGCATTGCCAATCAGGAGCCTTCTCTCTGCTTGCAGCTTTTCCATACCCAAACCTCATATTATAAATCCACGTGTCCTCCTTCTTCTTTTTCCCTCTGATCTTTATTTGTTCGGTTACATTTGACGTTGTTTTTTACAGTATCAAAGAAACTCATCTTAAAGTCTCTTCTCCTCCTTGACTTTCTTTTCATTTTGTTTTCTCATTTCCTGTCAAAATTACATCTTTGATTGTAATCCTTCATTCACACTCTAGTTGAATCCAGATCGCACTTTCTCCTCACTCACCTGGCTTTCTATGTTTTATGTTTTTTATCATCTTTTTAATCCATAAATTTGATCGCAAAGAGTTTGAAATCCATAAGATCCGAATGGGTTTCAATTCAGGACTCAAGATGTTACCAAAATATCTGAGTATTAAAATCGTAATTATACCTATTCCAGCCCTACTGCAAAAAACACAAGTTCTTCTCCATTAATCAAATTTGCAACAAAAATCATAAAATCAGCGAAGGACAGGCTAATGGGAGAAGTCATGGTAAAGACGGGGGCAGAGGTCCCAGAGGAGGAGGGAGAGGGAAGAATTTTTTTTATCGTCGCCTTAAAAAGAAGCGCTAAATTTATTAATTATTTCAGTTTCAAACTTTGTGGTTGTAGAGATTGACAATGCCTTTGTGTTTGAATATATATAGTATATATTGCATTTAAGAGATAGTTTATAGAAATTTTATATATATTTAAAAAGATGACATTAATTATGAATACGAATTGTAAAAAGTTATTTTATATACAGAAAATAAATTAAAAATATATAAAAAATAAATAAAAAATATTTCAAATTTTATGCCTTTGGAATTTGTATTTCAGTCACTATGAACAAGAGTGTAAGAGAGTATTTCATATACGGAAAATAAATTGAAAGTATATATACAAAAAATAAACCAAAAAAATTTGAAATAGAATGAAATTGAAATATCAAATACATTTTTTAAAAAATAAGAGGCACTTTATACATATTTTTCAGTTATAATATATTATTTTTATTCAGAAATAAATATCATTAAACAATTGAAAAAAAATGAGATTGTTAAGTATTCTTCATGAAATTGAATAAAAGTGTAAGAGATTATTTCATATACGGAAAATAAATAAAAAATATATAGAAAATAAACCAAAAGTAAACGAAAAACATTCTAAGTTTTATATCTTTGAAATTTGTATTATAGTCACTTTAAAATTCTTAAAAATGAAAGTGTCACTCCATTTTCCATTATAATGAATGAAAATTAGTAGCTGTTCAATTCTTCTAAATATAAGTTGCGCTAGAAGTTGGTTTTTAAAAGTTATAGTCAAATTTTTATTTGTTTTGATTTTTTGAAGTGTATTCAAAACCGACAATATAACAAAAATATACCCATTATATACTATAATGTATTTATTGTTCATATATTTATTCCCAAATCCCAACTAATAAATGATTAAAAAATATATTATTATTATGTTTTGAAGTATTTTGGAAACTAATAATATACCAAAAATATACTCATTGTATACTATAATAATTTTTTTATTTGCTAACATTAATTAACAATTTTTTTTTTTATATTTGATTCATTGTGAATATAGTATTTTTCAAAAAATTAAATATTTATTTTGTATAAAATTGTAAACGATAGCCCCATCCGATGATTCTCCCCGGAGACAATCTCGGGAACGACTAGCTCCAGCTTGGCTCGATAAAAGTTTCTTGGATCACTTATGACATTTTAAAAACCCAAAAAGAGAGTACAACTGGTGTAACGTTCGTCATTTTTGAACTCCTGTTCATGCATAATAATTTTTATGACATGTGGCATAGAGTTATGAGTTGCATATATGTGGGACATATGTATTTTGGTAGAGTGAGTGAAAGAAAAGTTTAGACCTTTTTGTCCAATTAGAAAGTTGTGGACCTTTGGAGTAATTATCCTAGTGTATTAAGGGTGTGTAGAGAGGGTTTTGATATTTGTATATATATATATATATATATATATATATATATATATA
>CATIWO010883203.1:0-12237 GCA_949673435.1 Macaranga tanarius | reverse complement strand
AAAAAATTTAGGACTTGATTAAAAATTTTGATAAATTTTTGTGGATAATTTTTTTTGAAATTTTGATAAATCAATTTAAAAAAATTGATTTTATTGTTGCGTGATATTCTAGTGAAGATGAATTTTGATAAATTTTTGTGAGTCATTTTCATTTGGTAACTTTTTTTTTTGTTTTTTTATTGTTAATTAGAGAAAATTTGATAAATTGTGGTGCCTTTAAAGTTGATTTTAATATTAGAGATGCATATGATTTTAGTATTAGAAATATTTTTTAGTTGTGGATATACATAATAAAAAGAATCAATGTTTCAGATTTGCACCATAAAAAATCATTATCATCTATACAAAGTAAGACTCATTATCTTTTATGTATATATTATATGTATCTCTAACACTAAAATCAACCTCAAAAGCACCACAATTTCATCAAAATTAATATAATTAACAGCAAAAAGAATAAAAAAAGTTATCAAATTAAAATGAGCCACAAAAATGTATCAAAATTTATCTTCATTAGAATGTCACACAACAACAAATTAATTTTTTAAAATTGATTTATTAAAATTTATCAAAATTTTATCAAAATTAAAAAAAATTATCCACAAAAATTTATCAAAATTTTCAATCAAGTCCTAAAAAAATTTATTTTAATTGAATCCTCCAAGTTTTAAAGTATTACTTGTTAGTCTTATTTGTTTGAGATAACAAAATAGGACTAACGAGTAATACTTTAAACACTTTGAGGACTCAATTAAAAAAAAATTTAGAACTTGATTAAAAATTTTGAAAACTTATAGGACTTGTGGAGTCATTATCCCAATATATAATGAATAAACTATTGGAAGATCTTTTAAGAAAAGTGCCAGTGGATACACATAAAGATGATTGAAATTGGTTAGTTAAAGACCATTTCTCATCTCAAAAGTTCAAGGTATAATTTATATTTTGGGATAACAATACTATTAGTCCTATAAATTATATAATTTTTTCAATTAAGTCCTACAAAAAAAAAAAATTACAATTAAGTTCTATGAATTTAAAAAAAAAAAAAATTTCGTTAGTCCTATCTGTCAGTCAAATTAACTTTCCGTTAGTCAACCCTCAAAATCAAATTTTGTTTTTACATTTCAGTCCTAAAACTATAAAAACTTGTCATTTTTTATACTTTAAATAAATAAATTTATTTATTTATAACTTATTATATTATTTAACTTTTATAATAACTATATAACTCACTAAAATAATTTCAAGAAAATATAAAATTTAAAATATTTTTCTTAAATTATTACTTTACTAACAATGATAAATAAAATTAATTAAGTATTTTTAATTATTTATAAATATAAATTTTAATTAATATATCTTGAATGAATAAATATTTTTATACTTGAATAAACTCAATTAGTTTGTCAATATTATAATTTTTGTTAGATTTTAACTAAATTTCAAACTCAATTGTATTTCAATTAGACAACTTTAAAAAATAATTTTAAAATTAGGCTATTTTACAATAAATATTTGAAAAATAACATAATTTAATTAATAATTTTATTTTTATTATAAAATATAATTAATTTAAGATAAAATTAAAAAAATTATTATATTTTATCTTAAATTAATTATATTTTATTATAAAAATTAGAATTATCAATTAAAATATGTTCACTTATTTTATTGTTCAAATATTTACTATAAATAGCCTAATTTAAAAATTAAGAATACTTAATTAGTTTTCTTTATCATTGTTAATACAACTAATAATTTAAAAAATATATTTTTTAAAATTTTATATTTTAAAATTATTTTAATGAGTTATATAGTGATTATGAAAGTTGAATATAACAGAATTAATCATAGATAAAAATAAAAGTACAATTTATTTAAAATATGAAAATAAAATTTTTAATTATTTTAGGACTGAAATGTAAAAAAAAAAGTTTAATTTTGAGGGTTGACTAACGGAAAATTATTTTGAGTAGCGGATAGAACTAATGGAAAGCCTTTTTAAAATTTATAGAACTTGATTGTAAAATATTTTTTTTATAGGACTTAATTGAAAAAATGATAGAATTTGTAGGACTAATAATGTTGTTATCCCTTTATATTTTCTTTATGATTTCTTGATGTTGAACTTTCTTGATTATGGTATTGTAAAAGAATACAAAAATATAACATCTATTTATAAAAAATATATAAAAATTAATTGTCAAATAGTAATTTTATTTTGAATGCAAATAAAATAATCAAGTGAATGAAACTATTTTTTTCAAAAAGTAGAAGAAAATTGACAATGCCTCACCAAACTGCTAGTAAGTTCATTAGAGAGATTATTTATCAAATGGTAAACTACATTAAATTTTTATCTAATTAATTTACTTCTATTTATAAAATGCCACTAGTTGACATTGTTTTGTTGTCTTAAAAGGAGGTAAAGAAGATAACCATTCCGATTTAGCAACAATATTTTTTGAGACATGCAAGGAGAACAACAAACTTATAGAACTTGAAACTATTGAAAAATATGTAGCTTTTCTAAAAAAGTTTAATTATAGTTATGATTATGTAATTTAATTTTTTTGTTTAGGAATTGTTTTGTGTAATAGGATGAGATTTGTTAGTTGGTTGAAAAGGAGCCTGCATTTACTAATATTAAGATTATGGAAATATGCTTTAGTGCTCAATATCGTAGACATGTTATTGGCTATGAAGGTGGAATAACGGCCAAAAATTTAAGAAATTTATCTTTTTTAAAGACCAAACTTCAAGCCAAACTTAAAGAAATTCAAGAAAAGAATCAAACAATTAAAAGTCGCCTAAATACTTTGGAAGTTAAACTTAAATTGTTGAAGGATATGACTCTTTCTCAATAATTTAGTGCACAGCCTTCAACATTATCTCCATCAAAGCCAAGTTAAGTTTCTATATATTTTTATCGATACCTATTTTTATTGTTCCCATATTATATTGTAGGCCCTTATTTTATCTTTACAATGGGCAATATGCTATTTTGATTCTACAAATTAAAGCACATGATTTCTAGCTTCTTATGTTTTTTATATATTGATTGTCTTTTACTTGAATCACTATTCTATTGTAGATGCACTAGAAGAAAAGTGTAGCCTTTGTTATATGAACTGATTACAGGAGACCAGCCCACGAAGGTTACACTTTTGACACAGCGAGCGAGCGTAGAAGAACACAAGACTAATACATAACTAAGCCTTAAAGAAAATAGACAAGTTTCAACACATAAGAACTTAAATAAATTTAAGAAAAAATTGTGATATTATTGATTGATGATTTATAAGAACATAGGCCACCTATTTATAGGAAGGCAACCCTTTTGCTACATAGAAAATGTAACACCCGTATTTTCAAATACCTAATTTCTTCCTTATATATCGCATTTTATACATAATAGACAGAGGACTTAATTTAGTATGGGTGTGTTTATGAATTGTAGAGAGGAACCTAATTGTAAGAAAAGATGGAGTAAATTGTCACAATAGAAAGTTAAGAGTTATTGTGTAATAATCTCATTTCATTAAGGAGCTTAGAAGATATTATGGTGATATATTTCCATAATTATCTATATTATTATATTATTATTATTATTGTTATTATTTTAGTTATAATTGTGCATTTAATGGAGGAGGACACCTATGGGGGCAAATGGGAGATTGTGATTGGTGTGTGTGTGTGTGTGTGTGTGTGTGTGTGTTTGGTGTGTAAGTGTAGAGAATTGGAGAGGAGGAAGAAATGGGTTTTCTTAATAGATTTTTGAGAGATTTTAATCTTGTTCAAGTGATCAAACAATAGCTCTGGGAGGTTTTTAATCAATTGGAGCATCAATTGGTAAGCTTTACTTGTATTTTTATTGATTGAAGTTGAGTTTTGATTATTGGAAAATCCATGCCCTATTTCTCTATTTTTTAGTCCTAGTATTTTTACCATAACTGGAACTATAGAGCTCCAAATCTAGTTTTGTTTAATTATGGAGAAATGTTAGAAAGTCCTTCACAACTTCCATATTTTGAGTTTGAGCTAAATCTGCTGTTATGATGGTTGTATAGGGCCAAATATTTTGTTGCTAATTCTATCACTTGGTGTGACCTGATATTGCTATAAATATCATAATTAATTCTCTACATGTGCTAATTATGTGATTTTAGTTGCGAATGAAATTAAACTTATATATGTAGAGTTTGTATGAATTTTGTGATTATAGAATATGTTTGTGATTTTTGAGAGCATTATGAACTTCATGCATCAAACATGCCAGCAATAGTATATAGGCTGGTTTGTGAATTTTCTTATGTGTTGGTTATATAGTGATATCTAGAGTTGTAGAACTTCAAATTGAACAAAGTTTAATGCTCCAAAAAAGTCCTCTACAACCCTTATGTTTTAATATGGAGCTGAATCTGCCTCTAAGAGGGTCTAATAGAGTTCAACATTTTATTGCTCACTCTAATTACCTGTGTGATCTGTTAGTGTTCAAAAATTCATAATTAATTCTATACATGCCCAAATTGGGTAATTCTAATTAGAAATGAAAGTAGACATATAATATTAGCTCCTGTACTAAAATCATGATTATAGGATTTGTGTACATGATATTTGGACATATTAAATTAGAGGTGACAAATTATATAAGTTAAGCTTAAGTGCATATGTGAGGTGTTGAATATGTGTGTGATATATGGATATATGTAGGAGCTACATGAGGCAAGGAGAAGACAATCAACTAGAGGAACTCATACTTATTAAAGGTTGGAAAGCATTTTCGGTAAGTAGCCACTAATTTGATATACATATAATTGGTTTCTCTTGCATATTATAAATGTAAGGTTGTATGTATGTTATTTTGGTTAATTGGATAAGTTATATAATCTTTGTATATAAAAAATGAAATGATTGACAATCTTTAATATAGCCAATGGAATATAAATATTGTTTGAAAGATTACTAAATATATTGATGAGAATGTATGATATGTGGATAATTTGTCTTATGGGACATATTATTTGAGGATAATGTATTGGTAATATTTTTTATAGTAAATGTGAATAAATGATATAAAATCATAATGAAGATGAAAGTAATTTATATATATAAGTTTCACATATGTTATTCTACCATTGTGATGGTTGGATAAATGAGTTATTATTATAACTAAGAATCCAATACATTGGATGAATAATGATTTTGGGGGATGTGTTATGCTATGATACAATATGAAAGAATGCCACAAGTGGATAAATGATTGTATATCATGAAAGGTTGTTACATGTGCTGTGAACCATATAAATGAATGAAGTAAGCTTATGATATGGAATAAAACTTATATTATTTGGTATATAGTAATCTTATGTGAATGTTGAAAATGTGAGGATTGATAGCAACTATTGATATGTGAATTTTTGTGGGTGAGGAATGTGATGAAATATGTTAATGGTGCACTTTATATGAGTGTAAGGATTTGGATTGGTGACTATGTGTGTGGTTATCGTGAGACATTGCTTATTGTGATTATGAAAATGTGGTTGCATTGTGTAAACTGTGTAATGTTTCACAAGAAGGTGAAATGTGTAAGGAAACGATGATGTGTGAGAATATATGTTTAGTGAAGACTGATCCGGGTGGATATTCTTCACTGATTATGTACGATGGGAAAGCTGAGCCGGGCAGATAGCTACCCATAATTGATATGTATGGAGTGAGACTGAGCCAAGAGGATAGTCTCACTAAATGGCCATATACATATGAAATTATGATTGTGAGTTTGATAAGCCAATGAGACTAAGTGTGAGGCAATTATGTGAGAATGGATCCGGCCAGATATTGAACAATGAGATTGAAAAATAAATGAGTAAATTATTATAATTATGAGATTGGTTATATTATGGATAATTTTGTAAATGATATTATTATATTATGATGAGAATTGGTGTGGAATGCTTGTGTTGTGATTGTGGATTGATGGTTAAGAATACTGAGTTGTGAATGGATGTGTATTACTTGGAATTTTTGTGAAATGTGTTATCAGGAGGTGGACACGAGCGTGTCTCAGACCGTGTGATAAGACACCGGCGTGTCCAACTGAGAAATTTTTAGTCTGCGAGTAGATACTGCGCTCGCTAGTGTGTGCTGAGTTAAGGACATGGTCGTGTTCCAGGCCGTGTCTCGATAAGGATTTTTTATTAATAGACTACATGGGTAAATACACGATTGTGTAGTCCATATTAAGTTATTTTAAATTAATTCTTATTAATTAGCTCTTGAGAATTTTTTTTAGTTATATTAGTTGCTACTTATTGAGTTGTAAGCTCATTCCTTTGCAATTATTTCTTTTTTCAAGATAAGCGATAGTTAAGTCAATGTCTGCATGCAATAGAGATACCAAGTGGGCCAGTGATGAGTCCTATAAATGTATAATTGGATGTTATTTTTATTTATGTCTGACGTCTGTACTCAAAATAATTAATGTATGATAAGAAGTTCTTATTTGAGAGAATTTACTTGCTAATGTTATATTTGTTGATAAGGCCTTCTGTGTCAATAGTGAAGAATGTGATATCTTGTGGAGAAAATTTTAATTATACCACGTGTTTAAGTGTACTTTGGGAGTGTTACAGAAAATAAAATAAAATCTAAGTTAAGATAGGAACATCAAATCTTAACTAAGGTAGGAAAACTAAAAGGGAAATAAAATAGAAAATAAATAAAATAAATCTAAATCTTTGACTAAATAGAAATAATAGCTTCAGGCCTTACAGGTTGCACGTTTGGGCTTTTATCTCTTGATCTAGTCTATGTATGAGTCAGCTAGACGTTTTACATCAGTCTCTATAACTTTAGAAAAACTCAACCTCGAATTGTCTGGAATATCTGGATATAGTGGCTCATCAAATGAATAGAAGGGGTAAATATTAGCAACGTTGAACATTTTGAAAATTCCTATACTGTCTAGTAAATCAATGACTTCTTAGGCTACAACTTGTGTAAGTGCCAACTGGAAACTACTCTTTTCGTAGAAAAACCATCACCATATCATTTATTTTAAGTACTTAAACTCTACAGTATTTGTCAGTTGCTTTTTTTTTTACTTGGTATTAGCTTGCTTAATCTTCTATATGACCTTTACTTGCATTGTTTGCCATTACTCTGCCATATTTACTGTTGTACTGAAACCTGTCACCTTTGCTAGCTTGATTAGATTAAGGGCATGCTAAGGTGCTTTTATATAGACAATAGAAAATGGTGATTTTCCTGTAGCCCTATGAACATCATTGTTGTAAGTAAACTTAGTTTGTGCTAATGTTAAATTCTATTATTTTGGTCTATCTCCACATATGTTACGTATCAAATTGCCTAAGGTCCTGTTGATAACTTCCGTTTGACTATCTATTTGAGGATGGGCTATACTGATGTAGTTCAAGGAAAAGTCAAACATCTTCCAGAAAGTCCTCCAGAAGTGACCAAGGAACTTGCTATCTCTATCTAAAGTTATGGTCTTAGGCACACCATGTAAACGTATAACCTCTCTAAAAAATAGCTTGGCAACACCATTAGTACCTGAGGTCATTTTACAAGGAATAAAATATGCCATCTTGAAAAACTTGTCAATAACAACAAAAATAGAATCTACGCCTTGCTGGGTGCAAGGTAAGCTAAGCACAAAATTCATATATAAGTCCTCCAAAATATTTTTAGGAATAAGTATAGGTATGTATAAATATGCATTTTACGATTGTCCCTTTATTGTCTACCATATATAATAACATTGAATAAATCTAATCATATCTCTTCTTAAATAAGGCCAATAGTACCTTTCCCCAACTGCAGCAAGGGTTTTGTCTCTACCTAAATGTCCAACTAATCCTTTTCCATGCAAGTCACGAATAACCTTCTCTCTTAAACAGGATTTAGGAATGCAAGGCTGGTTGCCTCGCATCAATAACCATTATGAGTATTAAAATATTCACAGGATTGATTTAAAACACATTTCTCCCATATCAGTTGAAAATCCTTATCAATTCCATATTCATCTTTCAAATACTTAAAACTTATGATCTCATTGCTCAAAGTGATAAGTAAATCTGCATGCCAACTCAATGCATTTGCTACTTTATTCTACACCTCTGACTTATGCTTTAGCTCAAAAGGAAACTTCTGTAAAAATGGTGACCACCTGACATGCATGTCTTTACTAATTCTCTTTTGACTATTTAAATACTTCAATACATCATGCTCTGAGTACAAAATAAATTCTCACCTAACCAGATAATGCTCCTACGTCCATTAAACACACACTACAAAGTAGAATTCTTTATTATAAATAGTCCACTTTCACCTAGCATCACGCAACTTCTTGGTAAAGAATGCTACTGGTCCCTACTCTTGTGAAAGAACATCTTTGATCCCCATACCACTTGCATCACAATCTACTTCAAATAGCTTGTCAAAATCTAGTAGCGCCAATACTGGGACAGTACATAACTTCTCTTTTAAGGTTATAAAGGCAGCTTTAGCTTCTTCTCCCTATTAGAACTTCCCTTTTTTCAAGCACTTTATGATTAAGGCTGCTATATTGCTAAAGTTTTGGATGAACCACCTGTAGAAAGTTATCAATCTATGAAAGCTTCAAACTTCTATCACAGTTTTTAGAGTAAGCCACTCTCTAATAGTTTTAACTTTCTCTCTATCCACTTGAATGCCCTCTGAACTAACTATAAATCCTAAGAATCATAGTTTATTGGTCATGAAATAACATTTTTTTATATTCACATACAATTTACTTTCTAGTAGAGCTTTCAAGATTTCTCGCAAATGCAAAAAATACTTCTCCCCTTATCGACTGTAGATCAAGATGTCATCAAAATAAACAACAATAAATTTTCTAATGTATGGCTTTAATACCTAATTCATCAGCCATATAAAAGTGCTTGGAGCATTGTTAGCCCAACAGGCATAATCAACCACTTATACAACCCTTCCATAGTCTTAAAGGCTATCTTTTATTTATCTCCGAGTCTGATTTAAATCTAATGGTATCCACTTCTCATATTGATCTTTGAAAAAATAGTTGCTCCACTCAAATAGTCTAATATATCATCAAGTCAAAGAATTGGAAACTTATATCTGACTGTGATTTTACTGATAGCTCTATTGTCCACACGTATGCGCCAACTTCCATTTTTCTTTAGTGTCAATAAGGTTAAAACTGCATATGGTCTTATGCTCTTCTAGATATTCTCTTTTCCCAATAACTCATCCACTTTCTCTTTCAAGCACTCACTCTCTTATGGACTCATTATATAATAGGACAAGTTTGTCAAACTAACTCCAAGAATCAAGTCAATGTGGTGTTGAATGTCCCTCATTGTAGGTAGTCCATTTGATAATTCTTCTGATATAATCTTATCGAATTCCTCTAATAATAGTTTAATTGCAACTGGATCTTGTATTGGTTTCTGCTCATCATTAGCAGTTAAGATTTATTTCACAATCAATGTATGAACTTCGTTATTCTCCATACATATAGCTTTTATCTCACATTCTGAATGGGTGAGAGTAAAAAAATTCACCCCTCCACTTTTGAAGTATTGGGATGAGGACTTCCCTTTATAGCAATAACGTGAACTTTGTGCCATCCCTTTTTAGTCTGTGGACATTCTCCCTCTCTGTATATTGTGCATTAATATCATATTGTCAAGGTCTTTCAAATAACAAATGATAAGTATCCATGTCTATAATGTTGCAATACACCTCATCCTTATACTTGTAAATAGAAAAAGGTACTTTGTATAATTCCATCACCTGAATCTTTTTAGCAGTTTTAATCCACCCAATTAAGTATGAGTTAGGATGTTTTTCTATTGGTAATTGCAAGGTCTTCATGATATCTCTTCCAATTATGTTCGTAAAGCTACCATTATTAATAATTAAATCAAATAAGTGATTATGAATAGTACACCTGGTTCAAAATAACTAATGTCATTGGGTGTTATTCTCTTGCTTTGGCGACAACATCAGTTTTCTCATCATATAAGCATGCCCTTCATCATCTTTCTCATACTCATCATCATCACCATCTGGAACGTAACAAATGTCATGATCTTCTTCCTCCTCCTTATAAATCATATGGACAGGTGCTTTTCTAAGAGAACAGTTACTAGATCGGTGCCTGAACTGATTTCACTTAAAGCACTTCCCGAGTATTGGATTGGCATAGCAATTTGTGGACTTTTGCACCCCTTTTTCCTTTACCATCTTTTACTTTCTAGCAGCCTTATCTTTTCAGTACTTATCATTATGTGTTGTTAACTCTTGCACTAGTTTGCTTTTGTCAATAGGTGCCTTGTAGTTATCGCTACCATAACTCCTACGAGAGGAATCATATTGTCTCTTGTCTAGCATCATCACCTCTACTCTCAACGCCATATTTTTTATCATGTAGCAAATGTATGCCTATTTTATCTCTAATTTGAGGCTCTAGGCCCTCAAGGTATTTAGCCACCTATTGACCTTCACTCTCCTTTAGGTCGTTCCTTTTTCGCTAGCCTTATGAATTCTATAATGTAGTCATAAACTAATCTTTAACCTTGAAGGCACCCCTCGTATTATTGAAATAAGATTTATTCATAGGTAGGGGGAAGAAAATCTCTCCTTAAAAGCTGCTTCATCCTATTCCATAATTTGACTACTGCTTTTCCTTCATGGACCCTTATTCTTTATAACCTTTTTCACTAAGCAATATCACCACCTTTTAATTTATAAGCCACTAGCTTTACTCTTTTCTCTTCTGGAATCTCCATGTACTCAAAGAATCAATCTATCTTTACAAGCTAATCAATAAAATCTTTAATGTTTAGATTTCTATTAAAGCAAAGAATATCTACTTTTAATTTGAAATCATTGTTATTGTAGTCATAAGTGTTTCTATCATTGTTACCATATCATGGAGGTCGATGGTAATTAGGCATGAATTCATCCTCCAGATTTAAATCTTCATCATAGAATTATTATCTATGATTAAATGCATGAATAGGTCTGTTAATAGGTTGACCTCGAGTAGCATCCTCTCTTAGACGCTGCCTGTTATCATTTTTGTTCCTTTTGGCACTTACAACTAAGACACAAAGTGTTGCTCCAAATGCTGAAATCTATCATCTACACTTTGTTCTAAGGCTTTCAATATTGCCTCTTGAACTTGGGGAGTGGGGTCCAGTTCATAAAGCTTCCATATCCTAATCACTATTATGGATATGACTGCATACTCTGCTATTGTCACCTGCCATCGGATTGGGTGAGTTGTCTGCTCTAATACTACCTGACGAAGTGAGCGAGCATAGAAGAACACAAGACTGGTACAAAATTAAGCTTTAAAGAAAATAAACAAGTTTCAATAAACAGAAACTTAAGCAAATTTGAGAAGAAATTCTGATATTATTGATAGATGATTTAAGAGAATATAAGCCACCTATTTATAATGAGGCAACCCTTTTACTATATAGGAAATAAAATAAAATCTTAGTTAAAATAGCAAAGTTAAATCCTAGCTGATAATTGCATTTATTTAGTAAAAATTAGGTTTATTTTAAGTATGATTAGTTTAGTTTTTAGTTCATTTTTAGGTGAATAATTGCTTATTTATAATAATAATTAATAAAGTTGAATATTAGGAAATATTAGGAAATATAGGTTAAGTAGATGAATAATTAGGCATAATTCATATAAATTTGGGATTTCATATTTTCTGATAGGTTTTTATTTTATTTTGTAGGAATTAAGGAGTTGCACGGCCATGTAGATTGCCTTGCATGGGTGTGTCATAAAGAACAAAGTCAAAGTGGTCAAAGGAGGAAGCTGCACACCCATGCGATGAAGTTGCACATCCATGTCATAAAGGACAAAAGAGGAGGAAGGCACACCCGTGGCATTTGCTTTGCACGGCCATGCTAAAGGCATGCATGACTATGTCATTTATTATGCATGGCCCCATGTCGTGCACAAGTGTTAGTATAGATGTGCCCTAGAGCCATTATTGTTTGTGGACATTGTATATTTATCCCTTTGGTAATAAAATATTAATTTAAATCAAAGTGTTTGTTTATTTGAGTATTTACCCTTAGTATTATGTTGAATGAGTTTATTATCAAGAGTTGATAATATGAGTGACAAACTCATTTGGTACATATGCTATAAATGTTCATAGTCATTGGATTAATATAT
>CATIWO010883185.1:0-53837 GCA_949673435.1 Macaranga tanarius | reverse complement strand
ATGAATATTTTATATAAATCTTAAACATGATGAGTTAGATGAGTGGTGATCTTTAATATTATTAATAAAATATTAATGTTGAATGAAAGGGGGTTATAAGTATTATGATGATTTGGTATTGGATGTGAATAATATGCCTTGTGAGATATGTTGATTGGATGTATTATGAACTTGGTGTTGTATTTGTGTTATTAATGATAATATATGAGTGTGAATGATATAAAATCACAATGAGAATGAAAAAGATGTATGAGTTTCATATGTATATTAACTTTGTGTTATTATGGTTGAGTAATTGAGTTATTGTTATGATAAAGTATTAAGTGTATTGGATGAGTTATGATTTTTGGGTTGTACTATAAAATGTAGTTAATATTATAGTATGTTAAAAGTTGATTAATGATTACACATATTGTGGATTTTATATATGTATTATGAGATGTGTAATTGGAGGTGGGGTGAATATTATGTGTTGCCCTACTAGGTGATGGATGTCATATTTATGATAATGTATAGAGGTGTATGATATGTGGATGTTGAGATATATGATGGAATGTGATGAGAATATGGAATTTTGCTATTGGAAATATGATTGATGCCATAGGTACATTCGAAGTGTGAAATGTGATGATATGTATTGATATGTGAGCTCTATTTGTGAAATGTGATGATATGTGATAATATGTGAGCTCTATGTGTGTGTAAATATGAGGAATGAGCTGGGTGGCCACGTATATGATTCTTGGTGAGGATATGAGCCGGGCGGTAACGTGTGTGCGGCATGCCAATAACATTGTGTGAGGATGAGCCGGGCAGTTGGCATTGCCGATATATATGTATGGTATGCCATTTATATGTGTGAGAATGCGTTAGGCGATTAAGGCATACCATCCATGTGTGTGACATGCTAATAACATTGTGTGAGGATGAGCCGTGCAGCTTGGCATATCTATGATACATGTGAGATTGTGATTATAAGATAAATAAACCAATAAGGCTAAGTGTGATGCAATTGAGTGAGAATGGATCGTCGAATACCAAATGATGAGTTTGAGATAAGAATACTTGAGCTTATACTTATAAGTGATTATTGTGATATGCTGTCTTTTATTGTTAAATGGAAAGTGTGTAAATAACTGATTAAGGTTATGAATGATGAATATGTGTGTATTATACTTTTGTATGTTTTGGCTTATTTTTGGTAGAATCTCAGTCTACTGTGAGTTTACCCTTAGTGTGCCTTGACATATGGATGATTTAAGTATGAAGGTGTACAATTTATGTATATAAATGATTATAATGGTAAATGATGTATATACTTGTTATACCTTGGTTGAGGAACTATAATTTATATGTTTTAGCTTAATTTTAGTGTAATCTCAGCTTACTGTGAATTTAACTTTAGTGTGTCTTGATATATAATTGTTTTAAGTGTGAGTGCGTGCATTTTGGACTCCTCACGATCGTGATGGGTGCCTCACAATCGTGAGCAACCCAGTTACGATCGTGAGGAGGGGATCGTGAGCAATACAGGCTAAGGTGAACAGTAAAGGGGTCTCTTCTCACTATCGTGAAAGCCTGCTCACAATCGTGAGGGCAGATCGTGAGGGGTTCTGGCTTTTCTTAGCTGCTCTTTACTTGTGACTTCTATTTGGATTCAACTCCCCCTCATGATCATAATTTTCAAGCTCACGATCGCGACTCACCTTAAAGTCATGGAAACTTGAATTTTATGCTTATAATCAATGCAAAAGTGATAGGGTTATAGATTGATATTACATTTGGTTAACCAACAAACCTCTAAGCCCTAACGAGGAACCTGAAGAGTGGTACGGTGGCATTCCTGATATGACAGAAGAATAAATGAATGCTTACCACGAGCAGGTTGCGGCTAGTGATGTACGTTCGTTTCTCCTCTTTTTTAATTTTTCTATGTATGGCTCAAAAATTATAATGATTTATTTGTAGTCACGGAGCCAAGAGAGTGTACTCTGCAAAGCCACAAATAAACACAAAGTTAGTATTTAGGAGAGTATACTCTAAAAAATATAGACCTTACCCTCCTGTTGGGTTGGGTTCGTGTGTGTAATTAGAGTTGTTATTATTTTAATTATTTGTTTCAGCTTAAGAATTTCTCAATAAAAATAATCATGTAATCAAATAGAATTGATTTTTTGTCTTATTGTAGGCAGATAAGACTGTTCTTACTTGTTCTTGGCTTTGGCTCCTTAGAGATATCCCTTTAATTCATCTTAGAGATTGGAATTAGGAATTAAATTTTTGTCTTATTGTAACGAATATATTAAAATCGTATTAGAATCGTTGATTATGATAAAACCCAAATCAAGTCAACATAATCACAATTTTTAAATATGATACAGTTTCAAAAATGAATAATTTCAAATATAAAAGCAAGCAACAATTTAGATATGATATCATAATTTCAAATATGAATATAATTATCAATAATTTCAAAAAAAATGATTATATTAAAACTCATAATTTAAATATGAACATAATTAATAATTTCAAATATGATTATAATGAAATTCGTAAAATTCAACATATATATTAGTTGAAAAAACCTCCACACAGTAAGAGAGTTTGAGAAAAAAAAAACAGTATTGTCATATGAACAACCATGAATGGAGGAAAGCTTGGATCAATTAATTTTTGTTGCTCTTTTGGACTATATTATATGTATCTATCTATATATATATATATATATATATATATATATATATATATATATTCATTCATTCAAATGACTAAATTTTATTAGTAATGATCTAAATATTTTAATTTTACATAAATAACTTATGTTAGTATATGAATGTGTGAGTAAAAAGAATAGTTATAAGTCCCTCCATGAGTAGCCTAAGTGGTAAAAGGTGTGGACATTCACTGTGAAAACTAAAGATCGAATCCTCACATCTTTTGGTTTCTCCATTGTAGTGTTATGAATTAACCACTTCAACTAGATGATAAAAAAAAGATTATGATATCTTGTTCTTAATTATTAAATTAAAAATCTTGACATTTGAATTTAAATATAGTCAATAATCAAAATTTAGTTTATTACTAATTTTTTTAATAATTAATTTCAAGATTAGACAAATATAAGAGTTTCAACTAATTCAATGAGTTGTTATTAGAGATAAAATTTATCAAAAAAACATTATAATTACAATAAATGCAAGAAAACATTTATTATGTGACATTTTTAAAAGAATATTTATTTTTTTTAATATATAAAACATTAATTGAAGCATTCAATAAAAGTTTTTATAAAAGAACCTCTACACAAACATTGTTCTGTTTGTGCTTCATTCAGGAGGTGGATGATGGGGTGAATTTATAAATATCACAAGTTTCAGGGAAGAAAGTGTAAATTGGAAAATTTTTCATTAGCTAATCGAATTTTCCTCCCAAACAGAAAATAATAATTAAAAAAAAAAAAAATAGAAGGCTGACGGCATATCGGTAGACGTTAGGGTTCATAATTTATAGAATAAGGGGAGACGGAGCTAAAAAATTTTGACAAAAAAGATGGGTTCTAGAGACAAGGACCAAACGACATCGCATCATCAACCTCTTCTTAGCAGTCTCGTCATACGTCCTTCCGTCAGCGACGGTGGCGACGGTGGCCGCGCTGGTGGCGGCAGTGGCGGTGCTGCTGCTGCAGGCAGCGACTACGAGCCTGGCGAGGTTCGCCGTGAGCCTCCGCCTTATTCTCGTTCCGATCGTTACTCCGACGATCCTGGTTCGTTATTTATTTATTTACTCTTATTTGGATCTGTTTTCTCTGTGATATTTTCTTTATAACTATGATGTTTCAGTTCATAGATTTAAATTCATAGAAGCTGTGAATTTGTGTGAGTGTGTATATATATTTTTTGCTTAAAATTATAGTATACGGGGACTTGTTATTTGTTTTTTAATTTTTGTAGAGCTGAAACCTTGCTTAGGGAGCAAATTCGTGGTGGATTTTTAACTGTTTTGGACTCGTTAATTGTTAGGGTGAAGGATTTTTTTTTTTTTGGTTCTTGCATAGCCTTTAATTGTCTTGTGCTAAATTATAATTTGGTATGTTATTTGAGGGTAGATTGCAGGGTCATCTTGTATAGTTCATAGCCTGTTTTTTTATAGGGTAGCCACACTGGTGTCTTGAAGTGTTGAAGCAGCCTATGTTTTATTTATTCTTCCTTGTTAGCTGATATGTATCTCCTAATATTGACGGAGATTTTTTATTTGCTGTTCGGCTCCTGATTCAGGATTATAATCATAATATATGCCTTTTTGTCTCTAATAAGTATGTTCTAGTTTATACAACATATAGGTTTCTTTACCTTTTTTTTTTTTTTCATTCTGCTGCATGTCAAGCATGTGGATGTACCAGCACTTATGAGTGTCGAATTGCGAATAAATTTTGCTGTTAATGTGTTACAGCTTTGAATGATGCCTGCAAGAACTTGGGTCTTGAGGAAGGCATGTTGGTGTGAGTGCAGTCTGGGATCTGGGAATTTGTTTTAATAAGGTTAATATTGTTTGGGTAATCACATCTCATCTTGGTGTGAATGCACTCTGGGATCATGGTATCTGGGAATTTGTTTTAATAAGGTTAATATGGTTTGGGTAATGACATCTATCAAAATTGTGAATGGTCTCAGAACTGTTGGGATGCTTGCATCTCATTTTGTTGTGAAGTGATAGCAATATGTATGGGTTGAAGGTTGTGGGAACTGGAATGCAAACCAATTTCATGTTAGGTTTGGAATAGTGCAGAAAACTTAATATGGCACCAGCTTCAGTGATGTTTGAGGTTTGTAACTTGAAGGTGACCAAATTGTATTCCTGAGGAGTTTGCTCATAAGGATACTGAGATGAGGGTAATCACACATGGTTGGGGTATTGAATTATTCACTGTTATTATGTCAGGTTGGAATCAGTTTTAAGTATTATGCAACCATGAGCTGCTACATTGGGAATCCAATGGGTGTGGTTAACTGCTACGGGCTCTACACTTAAGGAAGCTGGTGTTCTATCATGGGATGTGATGATGGTGGGATAGAAGTGTATCATCTTGAACTTCCTGGTAACCGGTAAATACATGCAGCTGCTTGGATTTGGGGGTTGGATTGGAATTATCCTTTTGGGAATCAGGGGCTTGACTGGGATTTTTTGTTTTTTAGTTGTCTTTCTTTCATTTGGTTGATTAAATTGGGTTGAGTTTAACTGGTTTTATAACAGGCCATTGTCAAGTGCTGTTCTTAGAGTTGCTACATTTGGTGTTAATTGCATAAAAGCTGTGGAATTCTTTTAGTATGTTTGTTTGCTATCATCTTCTAGACTCTTTAGGTTTTTGTTGTTAATTTTTCTGTAATTGCTGCCAAATTAGTCTGATAAGTTTATAAATCTCTTGAAACTCGTTGGTGTTAGTTTCCATGGGGCTTTGCTTCTTTTCTTCCATGGGCTTTTAAGCAATATGCAACTATAATCAGTGGCGGATTGGAAATGACAAATTTCTCCCTCGGGATCAAGAATGCCATTACAGCTTGAGCCCATCATGTTGCTTTACACAATTGTGGATTGTGATTGGTACAAAATTTACATAATAAGCTCTTTTCAGATGTGTTTAACCCTTATGAGTTTTCTGAGATGGTTTCTGAGGTTATGTGGACAAACTGGTAGCTGGTCAGTTTTCAAATCATTACTACTGTGAACTTCGGCAGGTCTTCTGTTGGTGGTTTGCACTGCATATGGCTTATGGTATTAAATCCACCGGTCCTTCTTGGAAGGAATGTTTAATTGAAGTTCTTGGAACAAATTTGTACTTGGGACTATGGTCTTATGTATCGGATGTTTAGTTGTTAGGCATATATCAACCTGTTAGTATATGCAGGGTGCATATATCAACACAAATTTTGTTACTGCAAATGTGTCTTCTTACGAAGTCATGGCTGCTCCAGATCCATTAATCTGCGATTGGTAGTTCTGCACTTAGGCTAGACAAACATGCTAAGCAGTTGATGGTTGACTAGGTGTTTGACAAATTAACATAGGGTACTGGACTTATCTTTTTTCATATATGGTGAGATCAAGTAATCTTGGTTTTAGGTGGCACAGCTCCAGCTGTATTTACTGATAACCTGGCCTTCATACTGAAAGGTAAGCAACAGGGGCAGCAATCGTCTGATCAGCACAATAATGTTTCTTTTCTTGAGATGTCCCAAATGATGAGTAATGTCCCTGCAATTTCATAATTGGTCACTTCGCAGTTCTTAGGTCTCAAGATACAGCTAACGTTACTACTTTGTACTAAAGAACTTCTCCCTTGATTTGTTGGATATTGCTCATCTTTTCATTGCCTTTTTTTTTTCAGGATATAGAATTCATGCAGGTTCTGTTTCTCCTGCACGCCGTAGGGATGCAGATCATCGATACAATAATGATTTTGATCATTCAGGGGGTCCACCTCGAGGTCGTGAATTTGGTGGTGGGAGGGATTCTGGTAGATATCGGGACTCTTCACCCCCCTATGCTCGAGGAAGGTTTGGTGGGAGACCACCTGGTAGAGGTTTTGATGGGCCCGGATTTGGTCCTGGGCCTTTAAGAGGGGATGGCTTGAGTAGGAACAATCCCAATGTACGTCCAAGGGAGGGAGATTGGATTTGCTCTGATCCTTTGTAAGTTTGTCTTTTTAGTCAGCATATCTTTTTTTTTCACTTTATAAATATCTAAATGCTTCCCCTTTCCATATGTGATCTTCTGATGCATGTTGAAATGGAAATTGTTGTAGCAATTTGGAAAATTAGAGGACAACCTAATTGATTTTTGACATTGAATTCTGTGTACTTTCATCATGTTTCAGATGTAATAACTTGAACTTTGCAAGGAGAGAGTACTGTAACAACTGTAAGAAGCCTCGCTATGGACCTGGGGGAAGTCCTCGGAGGGGCTATCCTGGTCCTCCACCTGCACATGTTCCTAGACGCTTCCCTGGTCCTCCATTGGATCTTTCCCCTGGTAGGAACATGAATGGCTATAGATCTCCTCCTCGTGGCTGGGCCAGAGATGGGCCTAGGGATTTTGGGCCAGGTGGTCCACCACCCCCAAGGCATGGAGGCAGGTTCTCTGATCATGACATGAGGAGAGGTCGGCCTGATTTTCCAGAGGATGAGTACAGGGGCAGGAACAAATTTGACAGGCCAATGCCAGTGGATTGGGGTCACAGAGACCGTGGAAGAGATAATGTCTTCAACGATAGAAAAGGGTTTGAGAGGCGGTTGCCTTCTCCACCTCCTCCACCACCAGCACTTGGTCCTCAGCGTGGCCGATGGGGGCGTGATGCTAGAGAGAGGAGCAGATCCCCTCTAAGAGGTGCCCCACCACCTAAAGATTATCGTCGGGACATGTACATGGATCGAGGGCGAGATGATCGACGTGGTATGGGACGAGACAGGATGGGAAATGTGTATTAATGGTAATGGTGGTGAGCGTTTTGACCTTGCACGAGTACTGTTCGTACCGTACAATAGTAGCTGTTTGTGTTGTGTATGCTGAGAAAAGATAGTATGACTCTGCTTTTGTTTTTTTTTTTTGGTCAAAACTGATTACAGTACTTGTTAGGATATAATTTATTCCGTTTTTCGTTCCTCTTCAACATGTAGAATGATTGTTAGATATGGAATAGGTTGAAAGTCCCCATTTCATTTGGTTTTTGAATTTGATATATGGGTGATGAGGCAACAATATTGTTCTTTTTATTAGCAGTTGTTGAGTATCAGGTTTTAGTTCTGCAAATTTCAAAGTCTGCTGCTGTTCTGTTCAGTTCTCTTGAATGCTATGGTTGTGAATATGGTTTTTTCAGCCTAGGAAACATGTATTAATACTTGCCATAGCCATGGGTAGGAAAGATTTAAGGGAAGGGGGAGACACATAAATGAACCATCTAAACATGTATTAATACTTGCCATAGCCATGATAGGAAAGATTTAAGGGAAGGGGGAGACACATAAATGAACCATCTATTCAGGTCGCTTCTTCATTGCAAGTTTATGAGATAGGAGGTCATCTAGCAATCATTGATTTGTCGGGGGCGAGATTTCCCACCTGCCTTCTTCAAATTTCAGTTATTCTTTAATTTCTCCTATTTTGTATCTGTTAATGAGATGACAATTAATCATCAGCTGCTGGATAATAATCACAAAATTCCACGTTTTATTTTTATTTTTTCTTATACATTGTTCAATCAACATTATATATGATGGGCATATTTTCTTCAAACAATACAAATAAATAATTTTCAAACAATTGTTTTTTTTTTTGATTGGGGGATGGGAAATGGGTTGGGGGTGCCTCGTCCCGTGGAGGGATGAGAACCGTTCCTCCCTAGGTAGATTTTTCTTTAAAAAAAATTTATGGGTTTTGAACAGTAAGTCTTATCCTCTCCCTGGGATAAAGTGCTGGAAAACAGTAAAATCTACCATCAAATTTCGTATAAAATTCCATCATCACATTACATTGCATTAAAAATTTGATGTTACACATTTACCACCTCCAAGTCAACACCTTCTAATTCCCTTCATTTTAGCGCCAATTTCTTTTTTATTTTTTTACTTTCACTTTTCACTTTTCACGGAGCCAAATCCTAAAAAAATAAAAAAAAATTCCCTCGTTTTTTTTTCTTCTTCCACTTTTTCTCCAATCATGCTTTCCCACGTAATACGCCAACAAGACGTGTTCCACGTGTCAACAAGTGAATAGATCTAACTAATATTCTCCTACACCCAAGCTCACACCGTACCCAAATTCCTTCCGCATTAATCAAACGGTGAAACCGGGAGTAACATTGCTTTATCTATGAATTTGCACCGCCAGATCATGACATTAAATAAAGACCGTAGGATTAAATTAAAACGTAAATCTGACCATTAAAATATACAAAGAAATTGAATTTCAAAATGTATTGAGAGAGAGGGAGGAGAGACAACAACAACAGAAGAAGAACCAAAACTAATAGCCTAAAAAAAAAAAAAAAAAAAAAAAAAATCACCCTTTTCCTCTTTACACCATAACCCTTCTCTCTGTTTCTGTTTAGGGATCAAAAGAGGAACGATTTCTATGTTATTTTTGTTGGGTTCAGAAGTGGGTGTTGGTGTTTTAAGTTTGGGTGTGAGGAATTTGAGCTGATTAATTTGTAATTTGATGGTGTGATTAGGTGTTTTTTGGGATCTGAAAGTTGGAGAATTTGTGAAATTTGATGCAGTAAATGAAGTTTTTTTTTTCTTGGGTTTTGATTTTGTTTTTGGTAAGAAATTGAAAGTTTGTGTCCTTATCATTTTTTTTTTTTGGGTTCAATTTTTTTTTTGTTTGGAGGTGAGTTAAGCATTGTGAAATTAGGGGGAATTTGAATATTTGGATGGGAGAAGGTGAGGGAGAAGAATTCCCTCCAAAAAAGGCGTTGCAGCAATCGGAGAGTTCAGATTTCCCCACCAAGAAGCTTGCACGTCAGCTTGATTTCACCACGCAGCCCAATTCTATTACTATTACTAATACTATTACTAGTAGCACTAATAATAATGTTGTTCTACCGGAGCATCCTCAATCTCATCAACAGCCGCCGCCGCCTCCTCCTACTGTGCCGCTCACACAGAAGCCAGCTCTTCTTGCTCCTCAGCAGCAGCACCAACAACCGCAGCCACAGGTAGTACCTATATCGCCAGCACCATCACCATCAGCACCTTCGCCACTGCCAGTCAGGCCTGTGTAAGTTCGTTTTGCTTGTTATGATTGTTGTTTTTTTTTTTCAAATGAAAAGTTTTGATTTTTTTGAGTTGGTTGGTTGTGGGTTTTGGGGAATTATGAGGTTTAATGTGCAAAGTAGCAATTTTGTTGGTTTATTGGAGTAATTTTTTGTTAATTAATACGTGTTTTTGGAGTTTCAAGTTACTTATTTACATATTATTGAGGATTGTAGTTGCTGCTATTGCTATTAGTAAGTTAGCATTAAGATATAATGGTATATCTGGTTCAGAATTTGAATAAACCAAACTAAGTTTATTGTTTTTTTTTTGGCTTTGTTTTGGGATAAGTAAATGAACTTGAACTTGTAACAGTGTATTTCTTTTGTGCTGTCCTTCTTATGATATTTTGGAGCTCTTTGTAAAGAAAAAGCACATAACTAGTCTGCAAATATTGTTTAAAACTTTGTATTCGTCAACTTTGGTGCTAATGCTATGCTCTTTCCCAGAAAGCCAGAATCCCCAAAATCAAAGCCAAAACCAAATGCTGAATTGAAAGACGGCACCCCAAAGAGGCAAAAACAATGTAACTGTAAACACTCACGATGCCTGAAGCTGTAAGTATATCTTGACTTGGTGATCATTGTTTTTATTTCTTTATTTATTTTTTTTTTGCCCAGAATTGACCTTTGCTATGTTTTCTAGACAATTTAATTGCATAAATTGTATTTTCTCTATAACTTTCTGTTGGTATGTCTAGCATATGGTGTAAGATAATTACTGATATGGATTTTCTGTCTTTACAAGGTATTGTGAGTGCTTTGCTTCTGGAACATATTGTGATGGGTGCAATTGTGTAAATTGTTATAACAATGTTGAAAATGAAGCTGCTAGGAGAGAAGCTGTTGAAGCAACTTTAGAGCGGAATCCAAATGCTTTCAGGCCAAAAATTGCAAGTAGTCCACATGGAACACGAGATAGTCGGGTATATGGATATACAAACTCTTTTTAGTAGGAATCATTTTTCTTATATGTCATTAGGTGAAGTTGCAGTGACCCTGCATGGTCAATGCTATCATCTTGTATGTGCTTGTTTCTGAGTACAGTCCTACATAGCTACATATGACATGGATATGTTTAAGCTTTTTCACATGGATTGCAGGAAGAGAATGGGGAAGGATTAATTTTGGGAAAGCACAACAAGGGATGTCATTGCAAGAAATCTGGGTGTCTCAAGAAGTACTGTGAATGTTTCCAAGCCAACATTCTCTGTTCTGAAAATTGCAAATGCATGGACTGCAAGAATTTTGAAGGAAGTGAAGAGAGACAGGCTCTCTTCCATGGGGACCATGCCAACAGCATGGCATACATACAACAGGCTGCTAATGCTGCGATAACAGGAGCAATCGGGTCTTCTGGCTATGCTTCCCCTCCCATATCCAAGAAGAGAAAAGGTCAGGAGCTCTTGTTTGGGCCAACTGCCAAGGATCCATCCTTTCACAGGATTGGACATTATCAACAGGTAAATGCCCTTTTGGACATTTGATGACTCTGCTCTGACATGTAAAGAAAAAAAAAAGGCTATTGAGTTATTAGTAAGCCTTCTTCCTAGGACTCCACATTGGTTGGAGTTCTAAAGTTAGGTGGGAGTTAGTTTAGCATGGTTGTTTGCTTGTCAGTATGCGCTATAGGTTGAAAACTGCAATTTTCATTTGTTTTTGTTGTGACTATGGGTTCCATGATGTCCAACTGAAGTATGATCTTTGCATAATGGTTTCACGCTCCACCATAACAGACTAATAGTTGATCAATCAATTCCATGTTCATCAGGCTGTCCATATCAGAGCTTCGGCGCCTTCCTCCTCCTTGCCCTCTAATCCTGTTGGTCGTGGTGGTAGCACTGTGACACTAGGCCCTTCAAAATTTACTTACAGGTAAAATATCTTTTGACATG
The DNA here is from genome assembly GCA_949673435.1 of Macaranga tanarius. Taxonomy (NCBI): domain Eukaryota; kingdom Viridiplantae; phylum Streptophyta; class Magnoliopsida; order Malpighiales; family Euphorbiaceae; genus Macaranga; species Macaranga tanarius. The sequence continues at coordinate 42,140 of CATIWO010883185.1, read as the reverse complement.
TAAACAATATCAATTGTGCTTTTTGACGAAACTTACCTTTATGCATGATTGAAGGTCTCTCTTAGCAGACATTATTCAACCACAGGATATAAAAGAACTTTGTTCAGTTTTGGTGGTTGTGTCAGGAGAAGCTGCTAAGACACTTGCAGGTATGATGTTGGTCAGTGCACATGAAAGCTTTAAGCTGATAGTGAGCATACCTAAGATTTACTTTTGTGGTTTCTGTCATGGGTCATTTTTTGTGTGTGCACTGATAGTGTTGCTTATGATCATCTTACCTGTGAGTGCGGACCAGTATAATTCATTATTCATAATCTGGCATTCATATTTTTAATTATAAGAATCTTAACTAGTACTTATCCAACTAATTTTTTGCTCTCAAGGGTAACTCTTTATTTTACTAGTTTTTACAAACCATTATCATCAGTGAGTTTTAAAAAATCCTCCATTTGTAGCTCTTAAGAAGGGTAACTCGACTAGTAATGGGTGCAATGATGATTCCAAAATCCTCTCAATCTCTCCATTGCTGGGAAACAATATTTTAAACTTTATCTTTTGGAAGCCATGAATATATTTGATGGTTGTGAGATATGTTTTTAGTTTGGATTAGACATCAATTAACTCTGAACATTTGAACTTCAAAGATGTTATGCCATTATAAATGGCAATAGTAAAAATACTTTTTCTTTCATTAATTCTTAATGAATTTGGCCTAGTAAGGAAGGATTTCTGATTGAGTTTTTTCTTATATGGAACTGATAATTAGGCCAAATTCATGATAATTAGGAACACATAATCTGATTGCATCTAACTAATTTCTTATAATTACATGTCCAGATCAAAGAAATGCAACAGAAAAGCGAGTAGAGGATCAGCCAGGAACTTCCCTTGCTTCATCAGATCAAGAAAGATTGCAGAAAGAATCTGGTGGTGAAAAAAATATTGTGCATGATTGTTCAAGTGGAAACCAGGCTGATAAAGATGGCCATGATGATTCCAGCTCGGATGGTGCTGATGCACCAAAAGGAAGGCCAATGTCTCCTGGAACTTTGGCATTGATGTGCGATGAAGAAGATACACTGTTTATGGCAGCCGCTTCCCCAAATGGGTTAGCAGGGCATGGCTGCAGTACTACTTCACAGCTTCCATGTGGACAGGGCATGGCAGAGATTTACGCAGAGCAGGAAAGGATTGTGTTAACTAAATTTAGAGATTGTCTAAATAGGCTCATCACTGTCGGGGATATAAAAGGCAAGTTCTTAATCTCTTTTTCTTTTTTTCCCACTAAAGTTTTGTATACTAATTGTTGCACAATGAGAAAATACTAGGTTAAGATCTTCAATCTGACAGAGTTGCCTTTGGTCTAAGACTGTCCATTTCTATAAGTTTATTAGTTTATCCCTGAGAAGCCCATGTTACCTTTCAATCTTTATTTCGATATGAACAAAGCCTTTACCTTCTTTTTCATAAGTATTTGGAATATTGGATGGAAGGTTAAAGTTTACTTTGCTCTATTGATTTTTGAAATGGATTACGTTAATGATAATTTTGTACAGTGTTTTTTTCCGGTGCTTGATAGACAGATGGATTCTCTGTAATTAGAAAGTGTGCAATAACTGCCATTGACCGGCTTTTCTGTATTCAGTGTGCATCAACCAAATTTAGTCACCCAAAATTACATGTGTCACTTGTTATGTGGCTGGCGTACTTCCTCAGGCTGAAACATTATAATGATTTTGAATCTCTTTTTATTGCAGAGGGTCCAAAAAAAGCACATTTCAGATGTTCAGTTATCATATTCTATGTTTGTGTTACTTCATCTTTGACTTGCTTTGAATAATCGGAAGTACTGATGTTTTCTATTCCAACAGAAACAAAATGTTCATCGTTTGCAAGAACTGAGATGGAGAATCAAAAAGATCCAGTCAGTAATGGTACAATGAATGCAAGACCTGAAGTGGGAAATCAGCAGGGACCCTATAGCAATGGTGTTGCAAAACATGTTATTCCGCCTACGTCCAAGACATCTCAGACGGTTACTTCTGCAGCCGCTACCCCCAGTAATGATCTTCCGAATATTCTGCCTCTACCACAGAATGGAGACAACAAACCAAAGACTTGAAAAGAGATGTGAAAGAGACTTTGTCTTTGATGTCCAAGGTATGGTTCTGAAATTTGGTTCATACCAAACCAATTTCATCCTGGCATTGCCCTTGATGCAATCTTAAGGTGGCATTCGGCCCCATTTTGGGAACTGACCAGGATCTCTGATCTCTCTTACATTAATATAACATAGCAGTGTTTCTACTTCAGCCACAATTCAAGGCCAGGTGGTGTAAATTGCAGAAGAGCCTTAGATTTGCACAGGATATCATTTATATTATTACATGGCACCGACCATCATAGAATGTACTCTAGAAACTAGGAATTTTCTTGTTCTACTCACGCTGTTAGAAACAAAGAGCAAAGTTTATGATTTTTCATTGAATACGAAACTAAGAATTTGATCCGTGCATAACCAGCATAGATTTCTAGGTCTGTTGTGCTCCTCCACATTCCAAGAATGCTGCTTGGAATTTTCATAGCAGGGAATTCTCATTAAAAGAGTTTGACATTGTTGTTTTTGAAGTTTAAGTGTATATTCTTCTTTGAAGGGAAAAATATTTAATTTTGAATGTTAGTTCTCTTATCCTTTGTTATAGTCGATACTGTAGAGAAATTGAATTTTTATGAAATGATCCTAGCTCTATAGGGAACAATTTTATCGTATTGGAGTTCTTATGTTAATCTTGAGGTTGGAAAAGCTGAGTAATCTTGTAATCTAATAAGTTCAATTTTTATCTGTTTTGGGATAAATATTTCATTGTATAGTAATTTTATTAAAGGCAAAAAACGATTTTATTGATTTCATGGATAATATTGGAACAGATAGAAATAGATGAACATTAATCTGGAATCACACTAATAGAATTGCATTTGGATTTATTAAGCATACAAGGCTTGAGTTTATTTCTTCCATTCTCATATTGCAAGGGAAAAAGAAGTCCTACATCCGAGATCTTGACCCTGGAGATGATGAAACTGGGGCACTCTGCAAAAAACACAGACAAAAGAATGTGAAAACTCTACAAACATGTTTGTTATTTTCATCATTAATCACGCTAAAGTGAACCAAAAGACCGGGAACACTTCGGTAAAGTTGAAAACAATTTTAAAAGAGTAAACTTGAACACTAGAGAAAACAACAGTCTGAACAGCACGTATGGTTCTTACCAATGGTATGCCTTTGGATGCCCTTTCTTCCAAGAACCTTGATGGTTTGTAGAAGTTACCGTATAACTGAGACCACTTTTTCAGACTTGTATATATATGTTTCGGTCCAACTGTGTCTGCCCAGAAAACAATACCGCCACTGCCACGAAAGTATGATGGCCATCAGATATGGTGCTCAAGAAAGATTTTACCATCAGCTCATAAAGCAGATATCAACTAGGTAATTTGTTGCTAGCCAAAATACTCACCGATAAGATGGGAAGCTCATTCCTAACACAGATGCAATGTCAAGATCTGATGCTCGAACAACCATTCCCTCTTCCAGAACACGGCATGCTTCATTCACTATTGGAAAGAAAATCATCTCCAAGATCTCTTGGTCAGCAACGTTTATTGGCTGCCAGACATTCAGGAAAACAGACATTAGGTAATCTTCCAGTGGAGACGAGAACAGTACAATGTGTCTACAGTTACTTTAAAACACTAGTGCAGCCACAATAACATCTACATGCCGGACAATCTCATTTCATTGGTTGCAAATCAAAGTACCTTTCCATTTGGCATAATATTGGTAAGCCGCCGAGACTCCTCAATGATTCTTGGCACAGAAGGATCAGGTCTTGGTTTGCTTCCCTTCTCATAAATGTAGTACCCTTTCCCATTGTTTTTACCTGAAATCACAAAAATGCGTATGAAACCCACATATCAAGAATGACAAATTGATGAAGTATAGGATCATGCCAAACAAAGCAATTCTCTTTAGAATGCAACAGTCTTTTACCATTTCGGCCACTTTTAATTAAAAGATCAACCAATGGAGACTGGAATGTGCGATCAGGGAATGCATTAGCAAATTCTTTTCCCGTTGCTACAGCAACTCCATATCCAGCTAAATCCTGAAGCCTGAAAGTGTGACCATATACACATGTAATTTTATCACCACTCATCTTAAAAGCACCAACAGATGTGAATCACATGCATGAATAAGAGAACGCTATTAGAACAAATGCAAAGGGGAATTCTTGATATTGGTAAAACCAACATGATTACTTACACCGTAGAATTGACTTCTAATAATGTATTTAGAGATAGTATTTATGAAATTATACGTGCACATCAAAACAATGGAAAAGCAGACTAAAGAAACAAGGAAAAAGGGGTTACTGTAGAGGGCCCAGAGGGAGGCCAAAATTGCAGACCACCCTATCAATTCTGAACACGTCCACACCTAAATTAATCAAAAGATGTGCACCCTGGGCATATGGGAAAAAAGTGCGGTTGACGGCAAATCCAGTGCAGTTACCGACCACAACAGGAACTTTCTTTATAGCTTTTCCAACTGTCATGAGATCAAGGATTGTTTGCGCAGAAGTCTTGTCCGTACGCACAATCTCCAGAAGAGGCATTATATGAGCAGGACTGTCCACAAATAAGGCATGTCAAGGATACGTTAAAAGCCATTATAGTATAAAAAAGTGCTCTATGATTGCAGGGCATAACCCAGGCAGTATTGCTGATGTTAAATTGCTCCTTAAAGAGTTTCAGTTATTTGAGATATACAAAATGTAGGTGGATATGTATGGACTGATGACAAGTGTACAAAAAACGAAATCTAACCTGAAAAAGTGTGCACCTATTATGCGGTCTTGAGCACTGGTCTTCTCTCCGACTATATTGAGGTCAATAGTAGACGTATTTGTAGCCAAGATGCAGTGAGGAGGACAGGCCTTCTCAATTTCACTAAAAATCTTTTGCTTCAGAGGGATACTTTCAATAACTGCCTGTGTAAATTGAAGAAAATGTATCAAATAACTTCGAATAAATGCCTACAACAGTTGCAGTTCCTCTCTGTGACATCAGAGGAAAAAATATTGAAAAGAAATGGAATTAAGAGTACAGGCAATCAACAAAAAATCATGATAGACCACATATAAAATAATCCACCACCTCAATCCACTATTAACCACATAAGAAAACACATGCGCTCACAAATCACTTTCGAGATCTCATTATGTAAGATTAAGAGCAGCCCACCTCTATGACCATATCCACATCTCTGAAATCTGAGTAGTCCAATACACCTTTGAGAATTGAAAAGGCTTTTTCTGCCTTATTCTGTGTCAACTTTCCTCTTGTTACTAAGCCACGAACATTTGCTGTCATTTAAAATAATTTGGCATGAATTGTCTAATACGAAAAGGAAAAAGGAAAAAAAACAACAGCAAGAGTTAAGAATTCTGATATCTGCAGAAAAAGTTTGGCCTAATCCTGCTCCTAGTTTTCTATTTAAAGAGTCTAAACTCAGGTTTTCAGGATGGTCACATGCATATACAGGCTTCTATCAGTGCAAAACAGCATAGAGAAAGAGCGGAAAGAAGAAAAAGAACAGTATCAGGAGAAGGAAATGCAAAAGAGAAGGGGCAGACAACATTGGAAAGAAAGGAACTGAGGGAAGAGAAAAGTTGTAGGAAATCAAAACATGAAACTACAAATAACTATTTAGACTTAAGCCTAACCCCATTATAATCCTGACAAGGTATTCTTGTATTTGATATCGTACAGATTAACTTCATTTCCTAACAACCAAGTGGAACAAAAGTAATTGTGATGTGGAACAATATGAAGTATGCACATAAGCTATATTAACATAAATAAGACTGTTATATGTTGCTATTCAACTGTAATTTGTCCACCATAGATAAGCATGATTTCCCTTGCTTGCCTCTAGGCTCTAGCCAAAATCGTAAAACATTGTCCAGTTTTGTAGGTTGCTCAGCCATATAATTGATGAAAACAATTTGTGGAATATCCAAAAAGAAAAAAAACAACCAGCATTTTCAGTGGTTCAGCTTTCTAGCGTAACTTAATAACACAATTATAATTAAATTCTGCCAATACCCAGGAACAGATTGTTTCTTCATATAATGTCCTTTCCAAGTGGAGACCCAATTTTATTAATCAGTATTTAATTGTCAATCCAAGTATCTACCTTCTACCATCTTTATTCCCTTGTGAAGATATTCAGAGTTAATTTCCTTGAGAACAACATATATGTTGCTCACAATAAGAGCTGTAGCTATGCCAGAACCCATTAAGCCTCCTCCAATGACAGCAACCTTCTTTATTTGCCTTGGTTTGAGGCCAATATCAGTGACATTGGAAACCTGCTAACATTAAACAATTGGATCAGATCAAAGAAGTTAAAATTTCACAGGATACTTATTCCAACACATGTTTTGGGGAGGGGAGGGAGCAATGATTGTGCCATGTTGAAACAAGCAAAGAATGAAAATTGTAAGAAAATACCACTGCTATGAAAAGATATCAGCACAACAGAGCCTAAGAAATATGCTTTGCAGTTCCTCTTAAACTATCCAGGAAAAGAAATTAGAAAGAACTACGGCATACTTACACCCGGTGTTTTATGGCATTTTCAACTCAATGGAACCACTTCATCTCCATTTATAGAAACTCCATATTTCATACGCAAAAACAATAACTAAGATCTAGATTCTGAAGACTGAATGATAAGGTAAATGCCAAAGCAAATTAATCCAATTAATCAGCAAAAATTGACAAAGTAAAATGAAATCATCTAAACCATATTTCAGAGTATCGACACCAAATTTTTATCCATTTGGTACCAATATAAGCTGATAAATAAAAGTCATAACTTTAGAAATACCAGTTTCAATTCACAAGTTGTACCTTTGATGTTGCACGCTGAGCAAAAAAGACATGAATAAGACCTTTAGCTGTGTCTGATATTACTAACTCCTTGAATACTTTTGCTTCCTACAAGAACAGGTCTTCCATTAGCATGTATATGAAAAGATTTCTGTCCAGAAAGGATTTCTGTGAATGATGCTTCTTCATGCAGAATTAAGAATTAAGCATGGGCCTTGCAAACATAACCAAGTACTTCACACACTAGCAATTCAAAACAAAACAAACATCTGTTTTGGAGGATGATTATCCCAAGCACTAAAATGGAAAATGGCACAAGAATTTTTGTTTGGAGAAGTGCCATCTAGCATGAACAAAATGCAATTCTCAAATCCATAGATACCTTTAGAACTCCACTATATCCTCCATGAACAACACCCTCCTCAATCACATCAAGGCATGCCTGATGCTGAGGCATATTCGGAGCAGTCTTCTTGGTCTGCTGTCTGGCACCTTTCAGCAATTCGCGTGCTTCAGACAGAGAACACAGCTTGTCTGTCCTATGAAGAGAACGCACCCATGGTTTGCGCCTTTCTTTAATTTCTAAAGCCCATTGCCGAGATACTTTCAGCAGTTCATGAGAAGGGACGATAACATCAACCAGACCTAGCTTCTTCCCTTCTTCAGACATAATTGGTTTGGATGACTGCAAAATGCACAACCACCAAAAGCATTTTAATCCTTGGGATTTTTACAAAGAAATTGGGATCTGAAGAACAAGATTCCAAACTAGGTGCACAAAATAGAGTGCATACGATAGGTTGTCATTTTTCCCAACATTACAATTGTAGTGGAATGCTTCTAAATTACAGGGTTATTAAATTTAAGCACCAGTTTCAACCTCCATAAAGGAAGAAACCAAGCTGCTATTAAAAAACCTCCCAAAGACTAGCATCCGTCAAGGCCAGCTTCATTTGCAAATATTTGCTCCTAAAATTTAAAGAGAGAGTGTTTACCAGCATCATCTCAATGGCCTTTGGCAATCCTACAAGCCTTGGAAGACGCTGAGTACCTAAAAGAAACAGCCACAGTTTTAAAAGAACAGTTCATAGTGGCAAACTCGCACAGAAAAGATTAACAATAGATCATGCAGAATGTGCTTGTGCTCATAGACAGAAACATATTTGCACTGAAAGTACCTCCAAACCCAGGAATTATTCCAAGACTCAACTCAGGCAATCCAAGTTGAGTATTAGGTGCAACAATACGTGCATGACATCCCTGAATAAGAGTAACTCTAATTAGTAGACATGCAGACAGCAAAGATTATTGAGAGAAAAATGTAAGTCACTAAGAACCCGCTGCTTGCCAATTGACACAAACCATTGCTAGTTCTAAGCCACCTCCAAGAGCTAGTCCTTCCACAGCAGCAACAACAGGCTTCTTGCAATCTGCACTTGGAAAGAACATGAATCTCTTAATAAAGAATTAGCTGCTGAATATAACAAAAACATATAAATCCCATCTCTAAATTAATGTAAAAATGTAAACGCAGTACCTTCTATTTCGTTGACCACCAGATCAACAGAAACATCAGGTACAATTGAAACATCCCCTGCCATGCCATATAACAAAATGCTTAGTAACCTTGATTGTTCAAATAAAATAATAATAATAATAATAATAATAATAATAATAAAACCAACTTTCAAACTGACTGAAACAAGACAAGAAATAACACAATAAAATCAATAGATTCATACCAGTCTGATGAACCTTTTGCATTACGCTGATATCAAATCCACCAGAAAATCTCCCATGCTTGCCTTCACAAACAATAAAAAAAAAAACCAACAGAATCAACAAAAAGCAAAACGCTAATTCCAACAAAATAATTAAATAAAAACTCCACTTTATAATTAAATGAAGATAGCAAAGATATGAACTTTATATACACAAAAAGCAAAACATTCACCAGTCAAAACAATAGCTTGAACATCGTTTCTTCTTGAAGCCTCAATGAATTTATCCTTCAACCCCAAAATAACTACACCACCCACAAAAAGAAAAAAAGAAGTCAATCACCCACAAATCATAAAGAATCAAACTTTATTTTTCTTATGACAAATTCAAAGAAACAGAGAGAGAAAGTGTTGTACTTGGAACAGCTAAGGCGTTAACAGGAGGATTGGACATGGAAATGACAGCAACGCCATCGGCTCCAACTTCCATAGTTACATGAGGCTTTGCCATGATAGTCAGTCAATTCTCCTGAGATTTTTGCCAAAGGAAAAGAATGAAGAAAAGGGTCTTTGTGCAAAGAAACGATCAAACAAATGGAGAGTAGACTCTCTGTAGGTGTTAAATGATAGCGATAGACACCTACGCTGTGAACAGTGGGGAAAGACATATATTTTTGCCTTTATTTAATTAATAGTAAAAAATTATATAATAATTAAAAAATATATATTTTAATTATTTAATTAAATAAATTGATAAAATTTAAAATTTTAAAAAAACTGGATAAATTATTTATATATAATATAAATATTATATAATAATAAAAAATATATTTTTTAATTATTTAATTAATTAAATTAATAAAATTTAAAATCTAAAAAAAACTGAATGAACGTGTGGTGTCCTAATTTATAAACTAATATATTACATATTTTTTTATTAATTAGTATATTTTTAATTATAAAATTTTTATGGGGCACAAATATAATTTGTACCACACAAGATATATGCCGGACGTGGCTACTAGCATTTTTTAAAATATAAATACTAAATAAATAAAGCTAGTAGTTTCAAAATAAATAAATAAATAAATAAATAAAGCTAGTGGGGAAAGCTGACTGAAAATACAGAACATGTGTATGATGGCACTAGGGTGAAGTGGGGCCATGAAAATTTAAACAACCATGGAAGTGATGTTTGCAGAACTTAAGGTAAAAAAACATTTTATTCCATTCATGGTGTGGATTTTTTTTACTTTTTTGAGGGGATTTAAATGACAAAAAAAAAAAATTATGTGATTTGATTTGATTTGATTTTTTTTTAATGTTAACAGGTCAATAATCATTTTAATATATAAAGGAAGACCTTTTATTTTCAAGCCATGCTATAAACTATACAGGGATACAATAAGACGAATATAGGTTAGTTGTTACCTACTTAAATTATGTTGACATACATTTTTAATGCTCATAAATAATAAAAGTGGAGATTACACTACTTTTTTTTTTCTAACTTTATTTTTCTTAAATATTTTTGTATCACTTATTATTAGCATCAAATTATATTATTATTGTTATTAGATTATAACTTAATAGGATTGTAGTTATAAAAAAATTATTTTAAGTTAATTATTCTTATAAGTGTTGTATGTGTGTGTTTATATAATGTTGTATTTTTTTAAAAGTGCTATATAATGTTGTATTTTAAATGAGTTTAAAAATCTACAATTTCATATTTTGATAGCTTAATGTCATATATCATAAATATTAATAAATATGGAATTTAAATATATTTTTCTAAATATATACGTATCTATAATTAAAATAGTTATTCTGTAACTATAATGTTATGAAATTATAATCTTTTATAATGATGAAATTAATTCATATCCAACAATATAACTATACAAAATTACTTTAGTCAAATTTAATTCATTTATGTTAAACAATCCAAAATTAAAAAGTAAAAAGTGCGATATGAATAGTTCAAGTGGTAAAAAATATAAATATTAAACATGAAAATCAGGATTCGATCCTTGTCTCTTTCTTTGTTGTAGAAAAATCAAACCACTTCAACCAACTCAAAATTAAAAAATAAAAAATTTTAAATAAAAAAAATTATAGTAAACCAAAAAGATTAATAAAAAGAATTGTTCAAACTAAAAAAAAGTTGTCAGAGAGATTTTTATTATTTTTGTAAGTATATCTAAATCAAGTAGAATTAATTAAAATTTAATAGTTTAAATGAAAAAAAAATATTTAGTGTCGTGGATTGGAGCGTTACAATCCGCAACATTAAACATTTTTTTTTTCTTCATTTAACAACCCGCGACATTTTACATTTCAGCCCTAAAAAAAATTGAATGCTTGTAAAAAATTGTTGCCATGGATGTCGCTGTCCAAAAAAAAATTCAGTTACAGGTAATACCAAAACAAACGTCATCGTATTCTCACTTGGCAGTGGCAGCTAATTAGACTATAGAGTCAAAATCCTCAAATCAATAGCAGAAACATAAAAATGGCATCTTTATCTTCAAAGATTGTCTCCAGATTATCGTCACGGCTAAATTCCTTCACTTTCAAGCTCAACAACAAGGTCTCTCTTTCTCCCCTCGCCTCGCCCTCTTCTTCTTCTTCAAGACGCCTCCCTCTCTTTTCAAGGTTGGATCTTTTCTTCTCAGCATCCTCTGTTTCAAAAGATCGATTTTTTATTCTTAGTTCTGAAACTTTATGCTGCTTTATCTCATTTTGGGTAATTTTTTTCTTTTTTTTTTAAGATTACCTGTGGAGTTGAGCGGCGTCGTGGGGTCCATGTTTCCGTTGCACAGCGCCATAGCTTCTTCAAGATTAGTGTCTTGCTTGTCCAGTGAATCTGAATGCTGGGGTGTAGTGCCTCAAGGTGTGTTATTCCAAATCATTTTATGTCTCTCGTGTGCTTATTGAGTTGCAGTTTTTTTGTACGCCACCTGTTTGTGTTTTTTCCCCAGTGGAATGTCTGCATTATTTGCTAAAATGCTTGCATGTGGTATCAATGCTACTTTACCTAAATTCTTTACTTCTGCCTACTTTTCAGGTATCTCAATGCCTTTATGACAGTCTTTTGCAGCAGCATTTGATGAGGAAGGAAGATAGAATGTTGAATTTGTCTTTGATCTGATTTCAAGACCTAAAATTTGCTAATTGCTGTCGGAATGACCACATTTGTCTAAATCCAGCTGGCTGGATAAAATTTTTGTTCAGTCATATGATGGAAGTATTTCTCTTATCTGCTTTTGTGATAGCTGTTAGCTGATCTGTTTTACTTTCAAATCTGAATGTTATAAAATGTATGGATCAAGATATCAAAATAACCCGGAAGAAGGCGGAACATTTTTTTCCTTTCGGCAACTCCTTTTTTCGTGCATGAGCAACTTGGAATAGTCTAGCTAGATCCTTTACTTACAGTCAAATGGCCCTGTAAGAATGTGATTCCTCTTCCCTTTGTCCAATTCTTGATTTAAACAGACAAATGATCCAGCTAGTGTTCATGATTGATTCAATCCTGCCATAAAACGCCTAGCCAGTCTAGAATGGATGGTCCTTTGATTTCCTTTATTAGAATCCTAATATAAAGGTTCATGCTAAAAAAACAATATCCTGGCATAAAACACTCCACTTCATCTAGGCGAGCCCTCTCATGCCATGGAGCCATGTACATCGCTTTAGTTGACTAAACTTACAACATTGGCCAAAATATTTTCTTTTTCCAACTCACAGATATGTTACATTTTAAAATTTCTCTCATACTAGATTAAAAAATCTTTTCCCTCAAAATGTAGTGATTTTTAAGATTAAAGAACTTTGCTACACAAAAGAAACAAACAGGAAAAATGAAGAAAAAGTATACAATGGGAGGCATCTGCTTGCTAAAGGAACCAGTCCACCTTTAATTGACTTTCCTCGTTCTCTATGCTGGACAGTAGACATCTTATCTAATCCTCGTCGTTTTTTTCCAACAGACACAAAATGTCCGTGGCAAGTTCGTAATTTGAACTTATCCTCACCACAATAAAAATATTAGACCCATATCAGGACATAGGAAGCTATCGTAACGGCCACATGGCCTCCATCGCCGCTCAGCAGCAGACAGATTTCCTCTCTATCACTCTGCGTAAGTACCCATTATCGTCATCTCTTAATACTCTAAGTTTCCTTTGTTTATCTCATCTTCTTAGTTTCTCTCCTTCAAAGTACACACCTTTTTTTGAACTTAAAGCGCATGTTAGCAACATTCAAGCAAAGTTATCCACAAAAGCTAAAGATTTAAGAGTTAGAAAAGAAAATGGTTCTGGGTCTTCTTCTCTAAGGACTGGAGGTGAAAGGGTAAGGAAACAACCTTCAAATAAGACCCTTAGTTCAGTGGTAGAGGAAAAGAGTGGAAAGAGGTATATAAAGGATAGAAATGGAAGAAAAGATTTGGATTATAGAAAAAGGAGGGATTTTGGCTTTGAAAATTTGTCTGCAACAAATAAAGAAAAAAATTTGGAAAGCATGGAAACAGTAGTTAATGGTGAAATGGAGAAAAAGCCAAGGAAAGGTGGTGTTAATCAGGTGGAAGAAGAGAAAATTAAAAAAGGGTCCAAAAAGAATAAAGCTGATCCTCAAGAAGTGAACTTTCGACTGGAATTAGATAAGTGTTGTAAGAGAGGGGATGTAATGGCTGCAATCCAATTGTATGATTTAGCTCAGAGTGAAGGAATCAAGATGGGCCAGTACCATTATACTGTACTTTTGTATCTTTGCTCCTCTGCTGCTGCGGGCGTTATTCAGCCAGCAAAAAGTGGTCGCAGTGGTCGAACTCCGAATTCATTAGAGGTCTCTAATGAAGTTTCCAGTGCAAGTGTGGAGGCGTTGAGTGAATTAGGATACAAAAGTGATAGGAACATTGGCACTACTGCTTACTCAGACACTCAAATCTCTAACACTGTGAACAAACAAATTGATCATGGTGGAAATCCTGGAAGTAAATATAAGATGGAGTTATATTCTAGCAGTAGGGTTGATGATTTAGATAACACTTCCAGTGGAGAGAACTTAATACAGACTTCTGATGTTGTTAATAAGCCAATTTCTCAACAATTGGACCATCTAAGTATCGCTAGGAGTAATATTGATGATAAAAACCATGATAGTAAAGAAATTCTAGTAAGCGAATATACAAAAAAGTATGCTGTTGAGAGAGGGTTTGAGATCTATAAGAAAATGTGTATGGATGAGGTCCCCATGAATGAAGCAACACTGACTGCTGTGGCTAGGATAGCGATGTCAATGAATAATGGTGATATGGCCTTTGATATGGTGAAGCAAATGAAGCTGTTGGGATTAAATCCTAGATTGCGGTCCTATGGTCCTGCTCTATTTACATTTTGCAACAATGGAGATGTTGACAAAGCATTTGCTGTAGAAAAACACATGTTGGAGCATGGTGTGCAACCAGAGGAGCCTGAGCTCGAGGCACTGTTAAGAGCAAGTGTCAAAGCTGGTAAAGGCGACAAAGTTTATTATTTATTGCATAAATTGAGAGTTAATGTGAGAAAGGTCTCACCCTCAACTGCAAGCATTATTGTTGGATGGTTTAAGAGCAAGTCAGCTTCAAGAGTAGGGAAAACAAAATGGGATAAGGGAGTTGTTAAAGAGGCAGTTAAAAATGGAGGTGGAGGATATCATGGGCAGGGCTGGCTGGGTGAGGGAAAGTGGACCATTTCTTGTACATCTGTTGGAGATGATGCATTTTGTGAATCTTGTGGGGAGAAGTTGGCCACCATTGACCTTGATCCTACAGAGACAGAGCATTTTGCTGAATCAGTTGCTTCTATTGCCATAAAGAGAGAAAAGGATTCGAGCTTTCAAAAGTTTCAAGTACGAAAAATTCATTGCTTTGATTATAGTATTGCGAAGACTAATGAAAGCGAATGAAACAAATGTTCTTATTTGCAGAAATGGCTTGACTATTATGGACCTGTTGAAGCTGTTATAGATGGAGCTAATGTAGGTCTTCTCAGCCAAAAGAGATTCATTCCATCCAAGGTATGTCATCCAATGGCATAAACAAACAAATTGTTCAATATCTTAAACAAGTTTGCCTTTCCTGTTTGTCTCTGTTATGGTTTTGTATGCTGATTCCTTATGTGGTGGACTCCATAGATCAATGCTATTGCTAATGGAATTCGCCAGAAACTTCCTTCAAAAAAATGGCCACTTATTGTTTTGCACAACAGGCGTGTCACTGGACACAAGATGGATGAACCAGTAAATAAGTCATTGGTTGAAAAGTGGAAAAATGCTGATGCACTTTATGCAACTCCTACTGGATCAAATGATGATTGGTAAGAATTTTATTTTCAGAAAATACATCTACCCACGAAAACAAACAAGAAAAAAGAACATTTTTATGTCTTTGTTCAAGCAAAAATTTTATATCAACTTTCTAATTTTGACTAAGTTTCAATAAATTTGTTGATTGACACAATAGCATATGAAATGCCATAAAGGTAATAACATGTGCTTCAGGTACTGGTTGTATGCAGCTATAAAGTTCAAGTGCTTAATTGTGACCAATGATGAGATGAGAGACCATACATTTCAACTTCTAGGAAATGACTTCTTTCCTAAATGGAAAGAAAGGCATCAAGTGAGTAAAACTCCCAAGCAGTCAAAACTTTCTATCATAAATGTTAACCTGGAGTAATCTATATCTTCAAAGTTTGGCTTATATAAGCAGTTTGAATACTACTGCTTACTGGAAGCCTGAAATGCTCGATCCTCTAATATCTGCAAAACTCTCTTTTCTTGATGGAAGGTGCATTTTGGTTTTTCTGATGCTGGCCCAGTTTTCCACATGCCTCCTTGTTTCTCTGTTGTAATTCAGGTGAGGAACTGATACTTTGCTTCAAAGGCAGTGAAACTTGGTTCGCCCCCCTCCCCCCGCAACTAAGCTAACAAATTATGTGATGCATTTGATGAAATATTTAACAGGAATCAGAGAACGGCCACTGGCATATTCCAATTGCATCGGATAATGATTATGAATCAGAGAGGGCATGGTTATGCATGACACGTACTAAGTCTCCTCGGGGAAGGAAAGATAGCTTCTCCAGCAGGCCTGAAGGTGATTATTAAGCTGTAGTGCTTAAATGGCTCATCTGCATTGTCACTACTCACTCTTAACTAGACATTCAGCTAGTAGCGTGATGCATGTTCAAACATTATTTTCACGTCCTTTCCCTTCTTTTGCGTCACCTTATTGCTTGCAGCATACTTGTATTGATATAAAATTAAGAAGCATTCACTGACATTCTGAGTTCCTTTGCATCAACTAGATTCACAAGCCGTTGACCAAAGCAGTGGGAAAGCTAGGTTGAATGCAAAAGCTAAAGTTAAAGCAAAGCAAGACGCGTTGAATCATGGAAGCCATGAAGATAATTCGCCTCAAAAACTCTACAAGAATCTCAGAAATATTTTGT
This sequence comes from Macaranga tanarius, assembly GCA_949673435.1. Lineage (NCBI taxonomy): Eukaryota > Viridiplantae > Streptophyta > Magnoliopsida > Malpighiales > Euphorbiaceae > Macaranga > Macaranga tanarius. Next base: position 25,960 of record CATIWO010883185.1, on the reverse strand, counting down.
CAGCATCTGGATTCACAGATTATCGCACAATCCTATCAGACATTGAGGCAGCAGAGCAGCTTGGTGGCTGCTTAATTGACTTTCAGATATGAAGAAGTTTATGGTCTCTCATCCAAGAATTAGAATGACATCTAAAAGGTACACCTGAAATTTGAACATCCAACAAGTCATTAGCGGCATTGTCGAAAATTATCCTCCTGGCGGTGTTCTCATGTGCCATTCCAAGATTGAGTAATTTAGTCAGTTACTTCCATTGATTAACCTCTGAATCACCCTTTTAAGGAATTTCCCCAGCTGAAATGCATTGGCGTGTAATAGCATTTTTCTGTACTTCCATTTAAATGTGTTCCGGGCCAGCAAGGCACATGCCTAGACATTTTAAAGATGCCAAGACAGACACAGAAATCCTCATTGTACATCACATGTCCAAATTGTATTGATCTATAAATAATTCTTTTTATTATTGAATGATTCATCAACTTCTTGAAAACTCGCTTCTTGGTATTTCGAACACATTAATTCAATAATCCTCACTAACAAATTGGGCAAAAAAAAAAAAACTAATCATAACATAAAGATGTGAGTATGTTTCATGGTAAAACATAATTAAATTTTGTTATACCAGCTCCACCATGAATTCACTTAAAAAAAAAAAAACAATAGTGTCATTACTTCACTAATGAGAGAAAGTACCAATAACTCAAGATGATTAAAGGACCTTAGTAAGCGTGGATTTCAAACCAATCACAAAAGATTTACAGATGTCATCTTCTAAATTGAAAAGATTCAACTTTTTAAAACTGATATGTGGAGCCTTGGAGGGATGTCTCTGATGATTAAGTGTGAGCTAATGGGTCATCCTGTCAGTCAGTGCCTGCACCCTTTTCGAAAAAACAAGAAAAAGAGAGGAACATTTGATCACGGGATTGCAATGTTTGTTTTGTCATCTTTTGCATCTTTTGTATGTGCTACAAAGAATCTCTATTTAATGTCTATTTCGCCTCTTTGGCCGTTTCATTCACCACTCTATAATGGGATTGTCACGAGCCTCCAGTTGCCCACTTTCTCTTTCTCTCTGTCTCTGAACACGCACTAGCTAAGCTACTCCACATTATCTCCGCATTGCTCTTCACCTTGCCAATTGTTTTTTCTTCTTCAACTGTAATTTGAAAACCAAGTTCAAGAAAATGCAGATGGCCACAATATCTGCCTGTAAAAACTCAGAAAACGCCATCCGTTTCGACAAGTCCCTTGGAGTACTTATATTATTATTATCATTTTTTTGCTCTTGTTCTGTTCTTTCTTGTAATGCTGCTGAGCTTATTTGTGCACTCTTTCTGGGTTTATAGGAGCTTAGAGACTTGCGTTCGCAGCTGCATTACGCCGCGGACTACTGCGAATCAACATTCTTGAATTCCAAAGAGAAGAAAATGTCAGTACCCTTTACCTGTCTTTAGCAATTCTTGAAGAGTTAATTCATGGCTGGCTGGCTGTAAATGATATTTTGCAGGGTTTTGGACACCACAAAAGCATACATATGCAGAGCTGTGGTTGCTGTTGTTGATCATGTTGGATGCGTTTCTGCTAATCTGAATCGCAGCATTTCTAATACTAATGACTTTTCTGAGGCTGAACTCAGAATTGACACGCTAAAGCAAGTCAGTACCATCCATTTTTTGCATACGTAATTCTTTTTTTTTTTTCCCACTAATTGGGCTCTGCTGAGGTTGGAACTTGAGCCGGAGACAGCTTCAGTAAAGCATAAATATAGTTGCTGTTGCATTTTCTTGCAGAGACTTGCTTCCTGCGAAAAATATGCTCACAAGGTTGCTCTAACAAGAGTAAGATGGCATCCAAATATGCCAAAATATCATCGCCGCTACTTATCAACACGTAAATTCTCTTATGTCATGTTGCTTTTGTTTTCAATTTCAAAAGAAGTGCTTGACAAGGTTCAAAGTTTTTGTGTTTTTTGGATTGGACCAGCAGCAATCGTAAGCCTTGACAAGTCAAGTGAAGATCTAATAATGAAACCCAATTCTGTAACTGGTGCAACTATCATGCATAAACATGGATTTGAAGCAGAGGACTTGCCATTTTGTTTGCACACATGCACTCAAAAATCATCTTTTTCTAGGAACCCATCTACTAAAACCACTAACAAAGATGAGTCTAATTCAGCTTCAGGTAACATCTATAATTCAACCTTCATTATATATATATATATTAGCACTGATGCTGATTGATGCTAATCTCAGAAATCTTTCTGTATAGTGTTGCCTGTTCTTGATGGTGTCTCAATACTATCTAAAGGGCCAAATCCCACTTTTCATTTTCAGGTAAGTTGTCAAAAAGTTACCAACTTTTCTTAACAATAATCTAAGTTTCAATGTGTTTTGGTGTGTGCAGCAAAATTCTCAGAAGCATGGACGCTACAACTTGTTCAGAAAATCAGTGCACAGTAATGACATCTTATCGATCATCCGGCGAATTAAACGAACAACATAAAGAAGTAAATGGAAACTCCATTAATCTTGTATATTCTTAGCCCATTGAGCTAGCAATCTATCTATTAGATGATGATTGTACTCAGAAATATGTCACAGATTGAATGCTCTTTAATTTAGCATTACTAGCTTCAAGTGTTTTTTTTTTTTTTTTTTTTTATGTTAAAAAGGGAGATTCAAACCTTACACCTCAGGAAGAGGGTTACCATTTGACTAATCCCTTTGTTATTAGGAGGTTTAAAACAATAATTGAATCAAAATCACTACTGTCTATCTGTATCATAAATAAATTTCCTTATTTAATTTATTATTATTATTAATAAAACAGTTAGACGATTTAAATATTCACAGATTATACAACATAACATTCAAATTGTGCACATTAAGGTGTCTTAAAGCGTAATAAATGGTAAATTACTCTTGCACATACGAATTCTAATTTGGTTGATAAAAATTAAATTTATAATCTTTTAATATAATTAATGGAGTTTTTATAATTTTGCTACTTAGTTTTTCATAGATAAATAAATTCATTTCTTAATAAAATATAAATTAACATTTTTTAACTCATATAAATAAACATTTGATTATTTATTTACTTTTTAAATTACCCTCAATTCAAAATTATTGAATTAGCAACAAATTTTTCATACATTAGTACGTAACACTCAATTCAATTATTGAATTAGCAACAAATATTTATACTTAAAATATGAATTAGTAACAAATATTTTGTTTTCTGGAAAAAAGAATTTTCTTTCATTGAAGTGTTGGTGTGTCGCAAATGGTTCTTAAGCCCAAAATTCAGCAGCTCAAGAGGTGTGTGAAAGTGGGCCTAAATAGCGAGCAAGACTCGACCGGTCGACCCAAGCAACAAAAACGACAACAGAACGGTTTCCTTTTGGTTCATGCTTGATAGCATCAGCAGCACGCCAATGAACACGTGGAGTTAATCTGGTTTAAAAAAAAAAAAAACGCCCACAGTTGAAGTGTTAAACAGTCTGCACTTTGAACAGCGCCCATTGTTGTTAAAAAAAGTGTCTTCTTTGATCTATTATAAGACCCATAATCTTGTCTGATTAAACTCAAAAAACCTCACTAGCTTCGAAATATTGGATCAATTGTTAACGTTATTAATGGGTTCAGATTCTGTTTTTGCCAACGTTGTTCGTGCTCCTGAAGATCCTATTCTTGGGGTACCATCTTCATCTTTTAATTTTTAGGTGTTACACTTTGTATTTTTGTTTGATCCTATTATCAAATCAGATTGATGTTAAAAATGTTACCTTTTTCAAGTATGATCTCTGTTTGATTGTGTATTTGTGTTAATAAAGTTCTGGGTATTTTGATGTTAATAAACAACAGGTAACTGTTGCTTATAACAAGGATACCAGCCCTGTCAAGCTGAATTTGGGAGTTGGTGCTTATAGAACTGAGGTATGTCGTTTTCTAAAAGTCAGTTGCTTTATTATTGTAACAGAAAAATGGAAGCTTTGTGTGATTTTTGATTGATTGGAAACTTTGTGGTCTGAATTGTGATAGGAAGGGAAGCCTCTTGTTTTGAATGTGGTGAGAAAAGCTGAGCAGATGCTAGTAAATGACCAGTAAGGCTCTGTTTGTTTTGTGTTATCATATATTCTGTAATTTGTTTTATAGTACTTTTGATCATCTTTGTCTCCTTTAATTAATTTAGGTCTCGGGTCAAAGAGTATCTTCCTATTGTTGGACTTGCTGATTTTAATAAACTGAGTGCTAGACTTATCTTGGGTGGTGATAGGTAATTACTAGTTTTGATTCGGTTGTCTTTGTTGCTCTTTTGGACTTTACAATGTGTTATCTTTGAAGAATTGATGTGAGAACTTTTGTTTTCTTATTCAATGGCTTACGTCTTTTTTTTTTTTTTTTTTTTTTTTGGGGGGAATAGCCCTGCCATACAAGAGAAAAGAGTGACTACTGTCCAATGCTTGTCTGGTACTGGTTCTCTAAGGGTTGGAGGCGAGTTTCTTGCACGGCATTACCACCAAGTGAGGATCCTTTTTAACTTTTTCTGGTTTGCCTTTATCAGGATTATAAGTATTTGAAGTCAAACTGTGACTATTCTGACTCATCTACCTTTTTTTGGCAGTTGACAATATACATTCCACTGCCAACCTGGGGAAATCATCCCAAAATATTCACTCTTGCAGGGTTATCTGTGAAGACATATCGCTACTATGATCCAGCAACGCGTGGGCTGGACTTCCAAGGTTTGTGCACTCTATTTTGTGGAAATACAAAGCTTTAGTTCAATCATTTACTTGATTTTATTATCTTTTATAATTAACAGCATGAGTGTTCCTTTTAATATAAATATACAATTGATATTGCCTTTCAGAGATATTATTTCAATCCCATATTCCATTTCTATAAGTTACTGTAACTTTTGGCACTCACACTCGGACGTGGGTTAGTTATTTGTTCATTGAGTTCCAAATTGATTTGCTTATGTTGACTCTTGTTATTGATGAAATACAACTCAAATTTGAACTTTGGATATATATGAGGTATACAGGCTTGCTAGAGGATCTCGGAGCTGCACCAGCTGGTTCTGTGATACTTCTCCATGCATGCGCGCATAACCCAACTGGGGTTGACCCAACCACTGAGCAGTGGGAGCAAATTAGACAGTTGATAAGATCAAAAGCTTTTTTACCATTTTTTGACAGTGCTTATCAGGTAATGTGAGAGTTCTTATCAGTAGGTGTATTAATGGATAGCATGGCATGCTGAGTTACTACTAATCTGTGATGAAGTTTTATGAATGTTGGTAGATTATAGCATGGTTGACCAACAAACTCATATATGCAGGGATTTGCAAGTGGCAGCCTAGATGCAGATGCACAATCTGTTCGCATGTTTGTTGCAGATGGTGGGGAATGTCTTGTTGCTCAGAGTTATGCAAAAAATATGGGACTCTATGGGGAACGTGTTGGGGCTCTCAGCATTGTAAGATACTCAAGTTTTGGAACTTTTTGTATAATCATAAGTAGAAATTAGTTAAAATTGAGTAATTGATGACCTTAAGGTTTCAAAAGAATGGAATTCTCTTAAGTGTACCTAGCTATACAATTAAGCCAACATTCAAATTAACTCCAATCATCCTTTTATATTGAACCAAAACTTTTAGGAGTAAATATCAGGACCCCTCTTGGTTATGAATTCTGAAGAGCTCTTTCTGTTTTCAAAGGTTTGCAAGACAGCAGATGTGGCAAGTAGGGTCGAGAGTCAGTTGAAACTTGTCATCCGGCCCATGTATTCTAATCCGCCTATTCACGGTGCATCTATTGTGGCTACTATTCTCAAAGACAGGTATCAACTCTGTTGAGATTGCTACAAGCTATCACATATAGAAAGTATTTCTACTATTGACCTATTTGGATGATGGTTTGATATAAATGAAGTATGGTTTGTACAGGTCTGATGTATTCAACAGTACACTGATCTATTTAGTTATTTTGCTATATTCTAGGGATATGTATAATGAATGGACTATTGAGCTGAAAGCAATGGCTGACCGGATTATTAGCATGCGCCAGAAACTATTTGATGCTTTAGCTGCTAGAGGTATTGCTTGTGACTTTCATTATGATTTCGTACCTTTCAAGCTTTCTTTTGCTTCGACTTTGGTATCAAGTGTCAAGGTGGTTTGAGTCACTTGACATATAATAACCTCCTGCATTTCCCACCCACATTATAAGACTGTTTATTTCTGAACTCCAAATTGGTAAACATTTGCAAATACTTTTAACTTGGAAAAACACTTGAAGATAAACTATATACAAGTGTGATTGTGGCAATTGTGTCTCAAAGAACTCATTTTGACAATAACAAATGCATTTCGCATTGATCTGTGTTGGCTGAATCATCATATAGTTGTTAAGGGATAAGTATGCAAGTATTTTTACTCTTTAGCATAACTGATGGTATGTTCTAGCTCATGTTATTGGTAGTAGTTAAGATCTATGCCTAAACTCTCTTGTCCTTATCTCCAGGCACTCCAGGTGACTGGAGTCACATTATCAAGCAGATTGGAATGTTTACTTTCACTGGGCTGAACTCTGAACAAGTTGTATTCATGACCAAAGAGTATCACATTTACATGACATCTGACGGGTAATAAGATTTTTTTTTTTTCCATGGTTTGTTTTGAAAGAGTCTTGATTAATTTTTTTCTCACCTTTCTTGAATTTCTGTGTCACTGGTTCACTTTTACAGCTTTACTGAATTCATTTTGCATGGTTTTTAACAGCTTAATTTGAAGTTGGCCTCCGTAACTTATTTTGAACATCTATTTCAATGTGCAAGTAGATATTGTTGAGAATATTGGTCCAAAACTATGAAGTTCTGTTCTTTGCCACTCGCTTGTAGCCAAGTTTTTGTGAAGCATATGGATAAAAAAAATAAATTTTGTTAAGCATATTGGTCCAAATCCAAAATGATGAAGTCCGGTCCTCTGGTAAATTTTACAAAAATCTCTAGGTCCAGTTTTACTTGTAAATCTACATTACATGCTGCGTATTCTCTATGTTCTAGAAGGTTTGGTGCAGTGCAAAGAACAATTAATTATTTTTGTCCTATAACTTCTTAATTTCATTGATCTGTATGTTCACCAGTTAACTGTTAAGACTAAAAGACTTTTTGTTCTTTCTTCGTCTGCAGGAGGATTAGCATGGCAGGCCTTAGTTCTAAGACAGTCCCTCATCTTACAGATGCTATACATGCTGCAGTTACTCGTTTTGGTTAAGATCAATAGATTTACATAATAAGAATCCCTTTTTTTTTCCTGGACTTATTATGTAATAAGAGCGCTATTTCGCAGTTTTGTACCCAACTTGTTCAAGTTAATGCTTGACCTGGTTATGCATTTGTGGCCTTTTTGTCGTGATGGTGCATCATTTCTGTGCCAGGAATTAACAGGGTATTAAGTAAAAGGAAGGATCATGTGATTTTTTGTGTGTATTGTGGATAATTATCAATTCAAATGACAGATTAAAGTATGCTTATGTTCTTTCTATCGCTCTCTCTACCCGTTTACATTCTTAATTTTCTATGTAGTTTGGACTGCGAGATGTGTGCTTCTAGTTATTATGATTATGTAAATGCATTCAAGTACGGTGTCCTAATGATAAATCATGGGAGCAATAGAAAAATGGATACATTAACATGACAAGTTTGGTGTAACAAATCCAGAAAGCATGTTTCAAATGCCTCGAACTCAGTAGTTCTATGCGGAGACTTCCCTCTACTGTAATTGCGAGGAAGAGCAATATAACAATTACCAAGTTACTAAAACAACAGACTCCTACCAGGTTGCAGTTTGCTATCTACATTTGATAAATCAAGCTCTCTAACTACCATTTCTCTATCTTTGATCTGCTTCTTCTTCTCTGTATTATTTTCATATTTCTTTCTCTCTTTCAGAATCTTTCTTTTGTCCTGTCTTCTTTGCAATGCTTGACGTTAATGTCGAGCCGTTGGACTTCTTAATCCACTCAAATTCTCAAGCTTCTCTAGGTAGGAAAATTTCTTCATGGTCAAAATGGGTTTGAGAATGATCTTTTCATGATCACTCTTGAAGAAGCCCTCTGAATTGTATTTCTTCGAGTTGTTCTCTACCTTGTCCCCGCCCCATCCCATGAAATCTGATAGTGTCATTGATGTCGGTGTCCCGGCACCCCACTTGTCGGCATCTTCATCTCCTTTGTCGTTCTCTGACTTGTCATCTGATTCTGACCTCGGGGTTTGTGTTAGAGAGTCTGAGTACATAACATCTTCAATCCTGGACAGGATTGTGAAAGCCAAGCTTTCTATGATTCTTGAATAGCTTTCCAGAATAGCCTGTCCGACATCCTGAACAAGATTGCCCCAAAAAGAAAGATTAGTTTCTATAATTTCTTAGAGTTTTAGAAGAGGCTGTGTTGTGTTTCTTGTTCTTAATTACCTTGTTGTACTGGATCTTGCTTATATCTAGTGCAGATTGTGGAATTCCAGGGAATCGCTGTTTCAGAATGAGTAAGATCGTTTCTGCTCTCTCTTCAAAGAGTTCCCTCTTTTCTAAGCTCACACCTGAACTCCAGGAAGACTTGCCATCCTTCTGATTCATCTTTCTCTTCCAAATCACAATAGACGCCTCGATCCTGTTCTTGAGATCAAGCACCCTGTGCTCGGTTGACAAGTCCATGGTTGACAGGAATTGCTCAGGATCGAAATACTCCACTGTTATGCTCTTGTAGATCAAATCTCCAAGGCTTGTTTTTCCATTCTAATCAACAACGTTCCAAGGAAAGTTAACAAAGAAGGAAAACAAAAAGTCTTTAAAGTTTCTTAAAGCAAATGATTGAATCTTCAATCATAAGAGATACCTTTGGAAGGGATTCAATGTAGTTATCAGGAATCTCCATTTCTGATAGAACCTGAGCGTTGATTGCCATGGCTGCTTTAAGTACTTGATTCACAGAATCCTTCTGGAATTGCATCCATCTTCGTGTTACCTCAGATAGTCCTTGTGGAGGCACCTTAACAGTTGGAATCCACCATTTGTCATCATTTCTTGGTGCGGTTCCTTGCTCAGAATCATTCTTATCTTTGGAAACATACCAGAATTCGTTTTGGCTTCCGAACTGATCTAGTTGGTCCTGTCCACAGCCATGTGATTAGATAATTGTTCAAATTTAGCCGTACAATAAAAGGCAAGAGACCCAAGTCGCTTACAATAAGGATGGTATCAAGCTTGCGCAGAGCAGGAATGTTCATGAGCAGATCACTTCGTTGCCGTGTTGTCATGATCTATCAGAACATGATGGCATATTAATTAAGATCAACATTTAGTTTACCATTAAGTATAATCCTGCATTTGCTCAAGACATAGTTACCTCCATATTGACTCCATTGCTGGATTGTTGAGATGGAACAAATTCAACAATGTGATCAGTCACTGATAAAAGCCAATCAATTTCTTTTCTCCACCTCATTCTAGTCTCCGCAGACATAGGCTCTAATTTCTTTTGTTCTCCAAAAACAGATGCTGCATTTTACATGAACCAAGGAGGAAGAGGAGATGCTCAGAAAATAAAAAAACAAGAATCGCTGAAGCTTCAGTTTCAGAGATGAATGCAAAATTACCAGCAAGATTTGTGATTGCATTTGACAAGGCCAAAGCTGATGAAACACCCTTTCCACCACCCGACATGTCCTCACCCAAAAGCAACTTGGCAAACTTTTCCTTCATCATATCTATGTCTGCAACAAACACAAAGAAAAAAGTTAAAAAATGGGGACAAGCGTCTTCATTTCATTTCAGAATCTGAAGATAATTTATCAATGGTGTATATATGTATAGTGTATTTATGTACAAGAATTTTGACCTGAGGGGCCTCTGTCTTGAGGGCTTGGTGGTGGTTTAGGTACAGCAGCAGAATCAGGACGTGGACGATTAAGAGGACTTCCCATATACTGAGTATCACAAAGACGTTCACCAACTGCCTTAGGAATACCATTTCTTGATGAAATTATCTTGTCTTCAACATTACAGTGACCATTCATTGCTCCTCCATCATTACCATTATCAAGAATCAAGCTATGCATTTTTCCTGGAATCTCAAACATTTTTTTCAAATGAAAAGATTTTGTTTTTTGCATGCTTCTTTCACGTTCTAATGATACCATCATTAACCAAAAACCACCCAAAAAAACATATACACTTTTCTTGTTATTGTTCTTTAGTTTCTACAACAAAACATTAGCGAAAAAAGAAAGGGGTTATCTCCAACAACCTCTTAAAAAAAAATTAACCCAACTTAGAGATGGATGAATGGAAGGCAAGTTCTTCCTTGATTCAATTAAAAATTATTTTTTTAGTAACACATGAAATTAGGAAGTGGGGTGCATGATTGATAAATAAATCAAAAAGAAATAAAAACTATATTTTTTTTTATAGGGTTGGTGTAATTTGTAAACAAACAATAAAACAAACTAACTAATTAACTACAAAAAAATCAAAAAGGGTCAAGAGTCACAGTTGTGTTTGGATGGTTGAAGAGGTCAATGTCTGCAAAAAGCGCGGGAAAGACAGTGGAGATTAACTGACTTTTGTCTGTTTTTTTTTCATATAATATTAGCAAAAGATATAGTGATTCTTGATTGCAAATAAATGTCACAAATTTAGGCAAAAGTATCTTTTTTATGCCTAATTATAATGATGGGGGAAATTAGATTTGGAGTTTGTGTATGATTATTATTGCTTATTATTAGCAGCAAATTTTTACAACTATCATTTTCTAAATTGAGATATTTTACCTAATCTTACTATGATAGGATTTTGGACATATCACTTAAGTGTTTTTATTTTGACTAATAAAAATAAGACATATATTTTTGTGTTATAAACATCTAGTGCAGTATATATATTGTTAATGGTGCATGCAAGAACCACTGAAATTAGGGGAGAATTATTATTTATTATATTTTCTTATTTCAATGCTTGAACAATGTTAATTCTTTAAAAAGGAAAAAATTAATTTATTATGTAACAAAAATATTAAAAGACCATCTCCTAACATTTTTTTAATATGAAAAAATAAAAATTTTACAGGAATTATTTTGTAAAAAAGTGCTGCTCCGCTATATAATTTATAAATTTCAACTTGTTAGGGAAATTCTACAATTACTTTGTTTTTTATTTACTTTGTATTCACTTTGTTATTATCACCATTGGATGAGAGTGTATAAAATCATCCAATGGTAAGTATTAACAAAGTAAATTTTACTTTACAAAAAATAAAATCACCATAGACTACACCAACTTGTTAATAAATAAAAGATTAGTTAAAAATCAATTTGTGTCAAAATTTTTCTAATGGGCTTAGAGGTTAAAGATCTTCTGGTCTTGGTCCTTTTTCAGAATTTAAGTTTTTTTTTTGAACATCAGTATTGAAATTTGGACAACGTTCAGACAAATTTTTGGGCCGGACTATTCTTGGCCCATCCATATATTTATTAATTTTTTTTACTATTTATTTTTTAGAAATTTTTGACTTTTTTTTTCTTCTTTTTTTTTTTTAAGAAATTTTTTTACTTTATTTTCTATTTACTTAGTTTTCACTTTATTTTTATTACTATTAGATTAAAGTGTATCAAATCATCTAATAGGAATAATTACCAAAGTAAAATTTGTTTTATAAAAAACAAAATAATGATACACTTTAAATATAAATTTCACTTGTAATGTCTAAAAAAATTTGATTGCAACCACAAGTCTTAGAATCCCACTTTTAGAACTTTCATAAATATATACCGAAATTAGAGAATTATTTAAAAACAATATGTTATTGTATTTTGTATTAACATATAACATAAATTAGTAGCCCTATGCTTGACTTTTAGGTTTGTGTTTAATTTGCTTCTTCTCACAATTAATTTTTTAGGTAAGATTTTAATGTAGTGGAATAAAATTTGTAATTGTTACTATCATTTTTTTTTTTTTGATGTTGAATTCTTACCCACCGTATCCCAAGCAAACTTGCAAAGTTATTTATATTATACACCTCGTACCCAATTCTTTTTTTTTTTTTTAATCAAAAAAACTGTAAATAGCACACATTTTAAGAAATTTAATAAAATGATTTTTTTATTTGGTTTTTTTCTTTTGATTTAGAAAATTCTTGCAACTAGTCAAGCAAGTGTATGTTTAGATTTTTTTTTTTATTATTTATATACAACATTCTTTTCTTGATGTACGCATATGGTGCAAGATTTATGGTATGGGGACAGTTGAATCTGCAATCTTTAATAGAGGATTTTATTTTCTATCAAAGTTATGGCATATAAATTAAAACTATGGATTTTCCTACACTTAACAGTTAACACCATATTTAATGGTGACCGATATAAAAGTCAGAACCATAATATCTTCCAAATCTTCTTACATTCCTAATCCTAACCTAAATATCATTCATTTTACGCAAAACATTTTTTTTTTCCTTTGAAGTACCTATTTGCAGAGAAAAAATGCATGTAATCCGATTCTATTTTTATTTATTTATTTACTTTTCAACTTAAAAATAAAAAATTCCTAAAAAAAAAACTTAAAAATAAAAAATTTACCATCTTGAAATAATTGAAAATTAAATTTATAACCTATTGAATGCTTTACTATTTTTTTTTTCGAATCATACAAAATATACACACAACCATTAGGAATGAGACACATTCATTTGCAAAATCATAGCAATTTTAAAAAGATATATTAACTCATATAATTGAACACGTACACATTCTATAATCAATGTTAGATCCCAAAAGTTCAAATTACTTTTCAGTTTTTGTAAATAGAAGACAATGCAATATGTTTTAAATACTTAAACATATTTTATTATTTTATTATTTAGGCTCCATTTGTGCTTCATTTGTTTACGGAAAATATTTTTCTTGAAAATATTTTTTTTTTTTATTTTCTAATGTTTGTGTTACCAAAAAAATTAAGTCAAATGAAAATAAGTTATTAGTCAAAAGAAAATAACTTAAAAATATGGGAAAATAACTTATCATTCTAAGAGCGGGAAGTTATTTTCAAAGACTTGAATATCTATCAAATATATAAAAAGAGAAAAAATCAAATATAATATTACCATTTCTATTTGTATAATTTAGGAAAAAAATTTATTACAAACCAAATATCAAAAATATTTTTCAACTATTTTTCTAGTATTGTAATCAAACATTAAAAAATAGTATATTTTTCCAGAAAATAATTTTTTTGAAAAATATTTTTTAAATACAAATATATTCTTTAAAACAAATGGAGCGTTAGTTACTCAATTTTCATAAATTTTTATCTGTCGAAATCAGTTTGTATATGCCTGGTTGACATACACAGGGATGTTAAGGAATATTATTTCAATGAATAGGTTGTATTATAAGTAAAAAGTATAGGAATAAAATTGATTATAAGTTACATGTAACTTGAATACATAATCGAGGACAAAAAGTGTTGCAATGCATCACATGTGGCCTTTTATTGTGAATTAATTATCTTTTAAGGCCTTCAATATATGCCAGAAAAAATTGGATAATTTTGCAAGTTTTTCAAAATTCAAATTGCCATACATTATTATTATAAGATTATTTATGTCTACATCCAAAGTAGAAAATTAAAGAAGAGGTGGGGGAATTAATTGCCTCTATACATGGTTGGACCCAAAAGGTGTCTAAAACTACTACTGCTACTACTGTACATATGTACAACTGCAAGACTCCTGTGAGTGCATTTAAATATGTGATTTGAGTAGCTTGGCAAATTTCATGCCACCCAATTGATCACTTTAGGCTGGAAAGGTAAAAAAATTTGAATTGACAATACATAGATTTGAGAAAAATATTGCTGGTGAAATGATATTTAATACTTTTGATTGGCCTGGTTAAGCCAAGCAAAAAATTGCAGGTGCTAGTTTGTTGGTTACCATCAATCTTTTAATTATGGTCTTGTTGCCTCAACTCAAACCTCTGCACATTAAAATGGTGTGTAATGTAAAGGTGGGTCATGATATAGATATATAATTGTTAGATCCTCAAAGGGTTCGATTTCAAAAATTTAAATGGATATTATATTTGGTGGTTGTAATAAATTTGATGATAATAGGTGTAGTCCAATTGTAGTAATTTATTGTCTAGTTTGAAAACCCAGCTAGAGACAAGGACACCGCCATGTTATAGTACAAATCATGCCAACGTGTTTTTTTTTTTTTTTTCTTTTTTAAGCACAAAAACTTAATGTAGGTATAAATTTATTCCGGCAATTGTCGACTAGAGAGGCATAGTCTACCGTGCTAACAATTTTTTCAAGAAACAGATCTTCTACTTTTCAAATTAAAAAAAAAAAAAAAACAGATCTCCTAATTTAAATTTATAAGCTCATTTCTAGTACAATGAACATGATTGAATAACAATAATGCAGGTAAAAACCCATTTGAAAAAAAAAATTATTGTGAGCCCTACCCATTTGGCAATTGCCAGTGTAAGGGAAATTGCAATCCATTATTGGATTACAAAACAAAGAATTCAGCGTCAGCGTGTTTCTTAAGGTTTAAGAATCCATACACAGTAATGATTAAACAAAGTTTAGGTTAATAATAAAAGTGACTGAGAAGCATTATAGCATTTAAGTATCTATTTTCAGTAAAATTTCAAATTCAAATTTGACCTTAGACTGTATAATACATCAAATCAAATGTAAGGAAGTAAAGTTGATAATAAAATATTATAATATGTATTTTATTTTTTTATCAATATAAAAATTAAATGATCTAAATATATGTGGACTACTCAAGAATTATTCTGACATGAAATTTAAATTATATCTCAATTTATTTCTTAAAAATAGCAATTAGATTACTAAATCACTAGTGCTAAAAAACAAACGAATTTTAATTAATTCAATTTAATTTCGAAGAACAATTGATTTAATATGATTGAGGTAGGGAAATAAAATATAATTTTTTTTTAAAACCCCACCAGCCATAAGGATCGCAGAACAGTGCCATGTTTTCAATGAATGATATTTGGTTCCAATATCGTCACGTATTTAGAGTAAGATTCTCTGTGAACTGCAACAGCACCACACTTACGACAAGAAACCAAATTGCACCATATTGTAATCTTTCATTGATCTCACTGTCTCATTAAACCAAAAAATAAAATAAAATAAATAAAAAGAAGCTACCTGACCTTGAAGGCTCTCACTCTCTCTTTTCATAGCTTTGAGCCTTTGACAAACACTCACACGCTCATCATAAAGTCAATGCACCGACTAGCTACTTTCTTGTTTTAGTTATTTTTCTTTCGGGGATCTGATCATTCTTTAATTGTTGCAGGTCAGAATTCTTTAGTTTTGCTCTGTGTTTCTTGAGTCTTGAATCTTGATCATTCTTGCTTTTCAGTCTGTTCTGTTCTGTAATGCATTCTTTTTTCATCTGGGTTCTTGTTATTTTTTTTGTTTCTCTTGTTTTATATAGTCTTGGTTTGGTTCTGGGTGAATGGTAGTAAAGAAAGGAGAATTTGATTGACTTGTTTATCAGGTTCCAAGTGTTTTAATTATGTGTCTGAATATTTGATTAGTTTTAAGTAATGATCATGATGTTTATGCCTGCATTTTTTTAATAATGTTGAACTTTGGTGCCTTTCATCATTTATATATATCAGCATCTTCTTCAGTAGCTTCAAGGGACATTGTTGTTTTGGACTTATCTCTTTAACCTGTAGTTATTTTCTGTTTGAATATTTCAACAAACGAATAATCTTTTTCTCTTGATTATTGACATAATTATTGTTTATGATCATGACGGCAACTGATTCTTTGTTTCTGCCTTTTCTTTTTAGAATCGACATAAAGCCGACTCAACTGCTGGCAATCATTGACAAGTTTGATTAGCACCAAGATTATGTGAGTATAGTTTCTATGATAACATATTTTTTTTTTTCAATAAAATTGTGGTTTTTGGTATTTAATTAATGGTAGTAGTAGAAGCATCTGACCTTGTCAATGCAAAAACCTTTGTGTTATAGAATATGTACAGATCATTCGTCACATGTGATGATCCGAAAGGAGTTGTAGAATGTGGGACAATTAGAAAATCCAAGAGAGTTCCCCAGAAAATGGAGGATAAGATCAAAAGTAATAGAACACAAAAGAACACAACTACTTCTTTGGCATACAAGGCAAAGAAAGAAGAGACAATGCCTAAGGTGAATATAGAAGATTATCATAGTCTGTCTTCGTTTCAGCTCCACGAAGTCTCTAGAGGAGCTCAGAAGCTGAACCATTTGATTGATTCATGGTCTAAAGGGCTGAATTGTGATGGTCAATCTAAAGATATTGCAAAAGATTTGCTGAAAGGTGCTCTTGATCTGCAAGAGTCTTTAACTATGCTTGGCAAGTTGCAAGAAGCTTCACAATATATGGCTCAGTTGAATAAAAAGCAGAAGGAGAAGCTAGAAAGAGGAAGAATTGATGAAGTGGGGATCGAGAGAATGAATTCACATCGATTTAAAGATCATAACCAGCAGCTAGAATTTCAAAAGCCAAGGCTTTCAGCTGATGATTCTTCAAGAGATTGCATTGAGGAGCTTAGGAGTGCCATTAGAGACAGTCTTGCTAAGCAAAATTTACTTCAAAACATTTCTAGCCAGGAGAAGATAAAAAGTGACAAGAGAAGGATGGACTTAGTTTCGCATATGCCCTCCACTAGCTCAAGCCAGTTATCTGTGGTTCAGTCTGATAATAGTCGCTCAACTGCTTCCTCCTCATCGCAAACAACTGCGGATCAGAAGGAGAAAAGTCCGAACTTGATCGCCAGACTAATGGGCCTCGAAGACATCCCTCCAAAAGCAGTGTTGCAAGCTCCATTGAAACAGATTGATATGGAGAAGAATTCGAGTCGGCAGAGGCCTGCATTTGAGATTGACATGCCAAAGCTAAGGAAGCCTCAATCCATCGTACAGAAGGTAGATGCGGAGCGGCGGACACTAAAGGAAATTCTTGAAACCGTGCAATTTCAAGGGCTTTTGAAAGGCAGTTCTGCCAAAGAGCTCGAGTCCCGGTCTTATCAGTCCAATAATTTCCATTATAAACAAAGGTTGGTTGATGATATAACTCCAATTGTACTTATAAAACCTATGCGAGTTTCTCGCTCGGAATCAGAAGAGACACCTGCTCCCATGATTTGGGAAGAGGTAGCCTTTAGCAGAAAGATAATGCTGAGAAAAATGAAAAGAAAAGAAGGGCCTGCTCGCGCATCGACAGATGAAAAAAAGGTCACTTCAAATTCCAGCAAAATGTGTTACAGAACAGAAGCAGAGGAGAGTCCGGTGGAAAGGATAATTCAGGAAGAAGGGGCTAAGGATCGCATGGAGGAAGTTGTGATACAAGAAGGCAAAGAACTCAGAACAATCGATCAAAAAGAAGTGGCTGTGGACGTGAACAGGGTGAGTAGAAAACTGAAAGCAGAAAAGGCTCCAGTGAAAAGCCTTATCCATGAAGAAGGAGCAAAGGGTTGCAAAGAAACAACCATCAGAGCAGAAGAGAAAGAAGTCAAGAAAAAATTGAAGGACTCATCAAGGATCAAAGTCTCCAATCCTGCAACTCATCAACAGCAGAAAAAGGAGACAATAGATAAGAAAGTAGACAAAGTTCAGAAGGTAGCGACCAGGAGCAGAAATCCTGTGGAAAAGGAGCCCTTGAAAACTAAAACTGTGTCAAGATCTCCTGATCAAGCCAAGTTCAACTCTACAAGGCTGAGAAAACCTGATATTGGACTAGTTACTACAAATGATCACATTTCACAGCAATGTACTTTCACCCGAAAACCCATCTCAACACACGCAAAACAAAATATAATTCATAATTCTAAGGATCGAAAGCAGAAGGAAAAGCAAGCGAGTGAGCCTGCATCAGCTAAACCGATTGTAAGCCTTTCTTATAATCCTTCTTCATAGAACTACATGATTTCTTATAATTTCAGAATACTGAAATTTTGAAAAGAAAAAATAAAGCCAAGTTTCATTTTCTAATCCTCTGTAATTTTTCTGCAGACTGATAATTTAAAGAGCAAAGAAAACGAGAACAGGATTGATGTATCATGCAACAATCATTCCCAGAAGGAAGAATCCATCACCACAGTTGTAGACCAACTATCTATGGAGGAGGAAACAAATGCTTCTGAATTTCAAACTGAAGGTAAGCTCCCTTTACAGTTACCATTAATTATTGTATCAGCTGGGTTTTGCATGTGTTACTCAAAACGATGTGAATATTTTAGCCTTCATTTGTGTTAAATAACAAGCATGTTTATTTGAGAAAATGTTTTCACCCTCCAAAAATCTGCAAAGGAAAAATTGTGTAGCCCTTTTACTAAAGAGAACAGCTGGGATGTATGCAGTCACTAACCTCCAAAAGCATTAATGCATGTAGCCAACTTCCAGACAAGTACTGACATGGATGGTGAATGCTGCAGCTAACCCTCTGATTAGCAACGAGCAATTTATTTACATAATTTATCAGTACATTTGTAATTTTTTAAAGTTTTTGTCAAACTTGTAGTAATCAATGTAACTTTTGTCCCTTTCAGAGCATTATGGTGACAGCCAAAGTTCTCTTTACATTGTTTCTGTGCCGACAGTTGAATGTGGGAAGAATTATAAATCTTGCAAAGAAGCTGATGATGAAATGACTCACGTTAGAACAGATAACACAAGCTTCAAAACGGGAAACCAATTGAAAGATTTGCTTTTGAGCAGCCCATCATTTCTTAATCTTGCAGAGGAGGCCTTCCATCTCAGTACGAGCTACCCTAAGATATCACCAACATATAGCAACCGTGACTGGGGAGATCTTGATATTAAACTTTCTTTAGATTGTGCAAATGAGTTCATTGAACGTAGAAGCCACCTAGATTCACA
Organism: Macaranga tanarius; assembly: GCA_949673435.1. NCBI lineage: Eukaryota > Viridiplantae > Streptophyta > Magnoliopsida > Malpighiales > Euphorbiaceae > Macaranga > Macaranga tanarius. The sequence continues at coordinate 6,965 of CATIWO010883185.1, read as the reverse complement.
AACAAGAAATCCTCTATTACCTTTTGTGGGAAATTCAAGAATATACCTGTCCTTGGATAGGTTGGTGGAGGAAGTTTGTAGTGGAGTTGAGATGCTGAGAAGCTATCATAAGCGTGATTGTTATGAGGTGCATGCCGATAGCCTTTTTGCAATACTGGAGAGAGATATGGTGTCCAAAGAAGTGGTGAATGGGATGTGGGATTTGGGGTGGAGAAACGGATGCTCGTGGGAGGAAGTTGAGCAGACGGTGACTGAGTTGGAGAAGTTGTTTGTAAGTGAGTTGGTAGAGGAGGTGTTTTCTTGATTTTCTGCTTTTTTTTTAAAAAAAAAAATTTATTTAATGCTTGTACTAATATACATGTTCTGAAATTGAGAGGTAGGCAAAAGTAATGTTCTGTAAATAAAAAGACTTTGGTTAATAGTGCAAAACAGAAGATGGAAGGTCTGATGTTGAACAATTACTACAAATATTTGAATGACTCAGGAGAAGTTGCTTCCAAGTGACTTGATAGAGGAGTTGTTTTTTCCTCTACCATTTTCAGCGATGCTGATACTAATATACGGGTGGGCAAAACTAGCATCCTGCAAATAAGAGTACGATAAAATTATATACTGTAATTTTGCTACTGGTAATGAATGTTCAAGGCCTTTCATTGAAGTTAAGACAGAGGACCACTTGATGTGCATAACTGAAGTCAAATATGATTGCTATGGTCTTTGAGATTCGTTGGTATATTTGTTGAATTTTACAAGCAAGTGGCACCAATTCTAATGTTTCTGGTCAACTGGAAAACTATAAACATCCGAAAGTGAATCTAAGTTTGTCGATACAAGTAGTACGCTGTTGCAGCTAGTAAAATCCATATAATTACTCTTTCACCAAGATAGAATAACCTCACATTCTCCAATCAATAACATTAATGATGGAGTGCAAAAAATTGTGAGACCATATGAGGTAACGTGAGGCCAATAATCAATTTGGATAACATCCTTACAGTGTTATTATATATGCTAATGATTGTATTGAGGATTTTTTATTGTTTTGTATAGTTGTATACAACTTCTTTTGTGTTGCTCTGCACCTCACTAATAAAATGCTAATTAAGAAAGAAATTAATGAAAGAACACTATTTTTTCTACATAATTATTTATGATATGTGTTAACTAAATCGAGTCAGTTGTACCTGCAAGAAGCAAAGCTCTCCTATTTTTTTTACATACCGTCAAGAATCAAATCAAGAAACTCCTCGCAACTAATGAGCTATTGTTAAACAAAATGCATTTTATCTTACTCCAAGTAAGGTACAAAAATCAAGAAGGTTAAGGAAGCTAATTGTTTGTTGTAGCCCTGCTCCAAATTTCAACTTCTTGGTGATGACAAATACCTAACATTCAAAACCCTTTTGTCTTTGCACCTTTTTGTGTTTTCTGTTTTTCACTTTTAGTTGGCTATCACTGTTTTTTTGGCCTCTTTGAAGCTGTAAAGTGTAGTACTCTCAAGAACCAAATACAACAACATGCACTTTTGTTTAAAAGTGAATACAAAGTAGTAATTAGCAGTCATCTGATGCTTCCCGTGAATCAAGTAGTTAATTCCACTGATTACGAAACTAAAGTAACAAACATCACTTTAAACTACCAGCTACCTAGTCTACCTCTGGCTATGATTTAAACAGGACCAAAATCCTAGCAGCTTCATATATAAGAAAAAGCTATGATAAATCAAGAAGAAGCTCCCTTGAAGATGAGAAAATTGAGGGACTCCAATGCAAAATAGATGAAAGTACCCTTTGTGTGAGTAAAGAAACAGCCAAAACTTGAACCCACCACACACTGCCATCCACCACCATACTTCTTATCAAATTCCTGCAACACAACACACAACAACAACAAAAATGTAAGAATCCCAGCAATTAAGGAGTAGCAAATTACATAATGAAATCAAAATAATCAAGAATATACAAAGCTTGGTATAGTAAAAGGTAATGCTGATAATACTTTCTTGATGTGGGCAGCAAGCGAAACACAGTCAGAAACATCGTACATATCAAGAGCTTGAGAAGCACATGACATGGCCTGCATCTGCATCTTTACTGGCATGTCTGTTTCCTTCACCGTAGCTTTTCCTTCCAACATCTTCTACTTGTTCTGTTAGTATGGTGTGATAATAATAGCAGCAGCAAAGATGCTAATATATAATGAACAAGTGTCCCATTTGAGAAGACTTTACGTATGTATATATATGATGATGGTGATGATAATAAATGAAGAAGAAGATGAAATAAATGGCTAACTTGAGTTCCGTTGGTTAGGGGTATAGTTTTAGATTGGCATGTAGCTATACCTTTTTGGACACTTTTTCTTCTTTTTTTGTCTGCGTTTGCTGCAGCTTTCCCACATCCTTTTTCCGCCCATTCTCGTTTCTTCCACGTTGGGGCTGAATCATTCAAGCTTTGAAAATTCTGTCCAAATGGAAATATTTGAACATAAATTGAAAGCCTCTCAATTAACTCATTAATGTATTATATGGGTGTTGCTTAAAAAAAATGTGCATTTTATACCTAAGATTGTGATGGTGATGAGTACTATGAGACATTTATAAACGAGATGTGGCTGTAAAATCATCAATTCTATTGTTTGTAGATTCTTGTTATTGTTCTCATAGCCATTTGTGAAAATGTACCTTTCATGAAAATCACTGTTCATATTAATATCTATTGTCGGTGCATATTATAAGAACTAAATGTGAAATTTGTGTGTTTTCAGATTCCGATACCAAAAAAAAATATAAAATTAATGAATTCTGGTAAAATTAGTACAAATATCATGCAAACTTTTATTTAAAAAAAATATATGTATCAACAATTCAGTTGTTAGAAAGTTGCTCTCAGATAAATTAGTTGTTAATTAAGAGACATTTTTAGTTATAATGTTTTTATTTGAATTAAACTGATATTAGTAATTAAAAGAAAATAGGATAAAATAGTGGGAGAAGCTAGTGATCGAAACCTAAACCTTAAGGCCTTCTTCCTCTCTCTTCTCTCCTTCTCCTCTCACCTATTCCCCTTCTTTTTTGTTTCTTCAACAGAGCTTCAATGGTCCAAAATTCACCCAAACATCCTCTTTTTTTTTGTTTTTAAACTAAATATTAGTTTAGTTAAGAGATTAGTCTCTACCTACTGAGGGTTTGTCCCTCTTAAATAATATTTTGTTGATAGTTTTAGTTTTTGTTGTTTAGTTCCCAGATCTAGCTATTGAAGTTTTGAGTTGATAGATCTTGATGGTGAAAAATCAAGAATGGTGAAGAATCAATAATGGTGAATGCTTGAAGAACATAGTCTGATTCTGCTCTGATCGACTCATTCGTTACATCAGTATGATGTTCCAGACAAAAAAAAATTTCTTTCTGTATCCCCGCAAAAGGATATTTTAGTTTGATTCGGCGTATTTTTATTTTATATATTTTTAGAGAGAAATATCATTTATTTATATTTACTGTTATTTTCTATATTTTTATACTGAAATCTGTAAATCTCTGTTCAATGAAATAACAAAGTTGGTAAAAAAAAAACTAAACCTTAAGGAGGAGTCACATATATGAGAGTCATGAGACATCATTATGGCATTAGAGGTTGAAGAGCTCGGCCATTAGAAATATGATTTACTCGGTAATCAAAGACCAGTCAAAACAGACATTTTTCCAAATAGTATGTTATGTTCAATGGGCGGTTTTGGATGGTTGTCGTTCTACGGCCCGCTGACTTTGACTTTGGTCAACAAACGATGCTAATACGCAAATCAATCGTTTGGTGTATCGGCTTCATAAGAAGAAAATGTTCTCCAAAAGATGATAAACTGATTACGCATTAAACCCCTCCCAAAATGCAAATAATAGTTCTAAATTGCTAGTGTTGTCAAAAAAAAAAAAAAAAAAATGCTAACATTTTTTTCTTTTCTTTTAAAGATCATTTGGTTCATATTTCAAAATTGGAATTAAAAATTAAATACATTTTTTAATAAAATGTTTAGTTCACTTGAAAATTGGAATTGCAATCAAAATTATCTATATATATAATATTTTTACAATTATTTTTTATATATTAAAAGTTAGCAGTATGATTATATACTATAATAAAATTATTTTTAATTTATTTATTAATATTTTAATTTTTAAAATTATTAAAAATATTTATTATTTTAGTATATATTTTTCTTAAAATATTTCAAAAAAATTCTTAAACTATTTTAGTAATTATTTTTATTAATGTATATGTTTTATATCATAAATTTCAATAATATATGATAATTTTTAAATATTTAATAAATTTATAATTGGTTTGATTTGATTCTGAAAATTCATTCCTTAGTGGTGCAAGGGAAATGATGATTTCCATTGATAGGGGAATCTACATCTCATTCCTACATAAAATTTAGCTAAACAAACACTATGAATCAGAATTATTCATTCCAATTTTGATTTCCACCCTTATTTTTTGTAAAACAAACAGACCCTTAGTTTATCGGCACTTTTTTAATTAAAAAAACTTAATACCATTACATTTTTTTTATTTAACTGGTATTTGAAAATATTTATTGAACTCTAGCTAATTAAATTTGACTGAATAGAATTATAAAAACGATAAAAATATTTTAAATATAATTTCATACATCATTGTTTAAATTCAAAATTTTAATTAAGCGAGATTAATCTTCTATTAGCGGATGTCAGCTATTGTTGGTTAAACATTTTTTGTTTGAAGTGGAATTAGGAAAAGGATCAAATCGAATCAATTATGGCTTATGGAATTCTCATTTGCCAAGTCCTTGTAAATTGTAATTATTGATGATGTTTCAACATTCTCCCACTTTGTTAAATGAGATCAAGTCATTACAACTTTTCAAAGTGAAAAGTTCATATTGTATGAATATTTATGATTATATGGCCCATAATTGACCCAGGCCAATCTCTCGTCTCGACTCGTCCTAGGAAACTTCCAAATCCATAGCCTCTTTTTCATTTCATCAAATGTTATTGACCCCATTTAGTCATTACGTCAAACCCTACCGTTTCAAGGCCAAAATTAAATCCACTGTAAAATCGAAGACTAATGTAGATATGGCGTATTCAAAGCAAAGATAGCTCTGACATATAGCTTTTGACAGCTTCATTGTATCTAGTCTACTATTCATTGTCTCCTTCCTTTATCGTCTCCCTCTAGTCTACTGTTTTGGCCAAAAAACCACCAAAAACATGTTTCTTTATAGTTTAAATATATTTGAATAAATTTTCCTTGTCTTCTCTAATCTCTATAGCGTTTTTTCTTTTATTTTGTTTAGTTTTGAGCAGCTGGATTTCAAGTAAATTTCTGGCCGTGGAAGCAGACCATAGGCTGCAAGAGACTGGTGCACATAAGAAGCTCTATTTGGCTATTAGGTTTCAAGCACAAATCTAGTCATGGAAGCTGGCCATAGGCTGCAACAGACTGGTTTACACAACTATTTGGCTAGTAAGGCTACTGACCTTGTTCATGTACTTGTCATCAAACTTGTGTTTTTAGTCTTCAATCTTAGATTGCAAAGTGCACATGAGTCTCTAGTTTAGATCTAAGTATGTAGTTAGGGCTATTATTTTTGCTTTCTTTAGCTTAGTTTTTTTCTTTTTAAAATTATGTACCCTCATTAGTCTAGCTCATATGTAGACTACAAGTGATCCTTAAACTTAGGATCCCTGAGCAAGTAATGGCTGCTTAGGTTGAAAGTTTGTCAACTTTTTTAGGGCTGTGTAAGGCTAGGCCTTGTTTAGCTTCTTTTTCAATGAATGATATATTCATCACGTTCAAAAAAAAAAAAAAAGTAGATATAGTGTCTCATGAGTAACTCAAATGGTACTAAAATGTGTGAACATCTATTATAGAGATTAAGGATTGAACCCTCATCCCTTTTGATTTCTCCCCTGTAGTATTGAGAATTGACCACTCAATTTAAGTGCTCAAAAATGTAGATACATCAACTTCGTCCAAATTTGTAAATATTCATGATCTCTTTGCTACTAGAGCGGATTGGAAACACAATTGTGTTGGCTAATTATATATTTTTGACAAATTTTTATTATTATTTATCAATATATACAAAAATAAAATTATTATTTTTATTATTATAAAATGTATAAAAAATTAAATAAAATTAAAATAAGAGTACTTGTTTATTTATTCTAAATTTGCTTCTAAAATATTCTATACACATCTCAAATTTTATCTAAATTTCAACGAATCAAAAAAAAAATCTAAAAAAACTAAAAATAAGTTCTAAACAATCTTTACATATTGTTTAAATTTCATTTCAAGTGAAGTCCTTGCACCTTTTTTTTTCAATCTATGCAATAAAAATTATCAATTTAAGTTTTTCAAAATAAAAATAACAATAAAATCACTTTAAAATTAAAAAAAAAACTTTTGAATTTAAATATTACTAAAATTAAAATCTCTATCCCCAATATTAAAAAGAACCAATAACATAACTACTATTATGCAAATAGTAATTTTTTTTACAAATTATTATTGATTAAGGAACAACACTTTTGATTTTTTTTAGTAAAAGACAAAAAAAAAAAAATGTACATTACTTAGAAATGAAGGCAATTATATTCTTTTTTCCGAGTCAATTAATCAAATATGATTTTATTATATATATTATACTGTAAATTAAAGTTTCTAAAAAGCTACTAGTATTTATAAATTATAATACTAATATATGTATTTGTGTAACGCCCTCACCAAAAATCTTTTCTATTAATACACGTAATTAAAAATTTAATGATGATAAGACATTACTTAGCAACTACATCACAATATTTGAAATATAAAAACTTAATACAGCTCGAGTTCATCCTTATATTACATAAAAATTTTAATATCAATTTCTTTGTCGGCAATGTCCACTGCACTGATCTCTCTCCGCTGCTGGCT
>CATIWO010883124.1:0-16343 GCA_949673435.1 Macaranga tanarius | reverse complement strand
AACACGGGCTTAGACACGGGCGTGTCTCTGACCGTGTATAATTAAGTGAGAGAACACAGGCTTGTAAACGGGCGTGTCTCGTGACCGTGTTTATATATTGCATAGCAAAGTGTTTAGCTGCTCTTTACACGGGCATGTCTCGTGGCCGTGTATTTATACACGGGCGTGTATCGGTAGGAAGTTAATTATATATGGGCGTGTATAATTGTGTATACTGTTCTATTGGGAACACGGGTAGGAAACACGGCCGTGTTGAAAATTCTGACGTGTTTTTCCGACAGTTCCTTTATAGTTCTTGAGAAGAACTATTTGTAATCTTGTTTTACTAATTACTTATTGAGTCGCAAGCTCATTGACGTGGTAATTGACGTGGCGCCACGTGGGCTCACTTAATGATGTGGCAATCATTCATTGAACAGCCTAGCACTGACGGGTCCACATCAGCACACACATCAGCTCCAGATCATCATCGTCGGCCGAAAAATGGTCTGGGGTACTTTAGTGCAACCCTAACAAAAGGTTGGGCAGTTTAGTGAAATATTTTGAAAGTTGGATACTTTGTTGATACCTTAACCAAAAGTTGGATACCGTGAGTGAAATTTACCCTAAAATTTGGCCTTTTAACTTTTAGACTCGCGCAGGCTGCTCTAGTAGAAAAATCTGCTAAAGCAGTAGAGAGCATCGTGCTGTAGAGAACCTAGAAGCTTCTGTCACATCTTTTACTGCTATGGCAGCCGAGAATGCTGCCCTCCAAACCTACTAGAGTAGAAATTCTACTCTAGCAATCGAGAATTATGCACCATGGATCCCAACTTTATTTATTTTCAACTTATTTTGCACCCTTTTTCACCTACATAACACACAAAATTAAAACCAATAAAATTTACTAAAATTAATCCTATTCTTACTAAAATTAACCCTATTCTAACATAATTAAACTAAAAATCACATAAAACACACAGCAAAATAAATACATCTTAAACCACAATCACTTACAGAAGATAAAATTATAAAATATTTGGGTGACGTATGGTAAAGCATAAAAAAGAATCAAAAGTTTGAGAAATCCTACTGTTAATACAAAGATTATCGCTTCCCTATCTAGGCTTTCAGAAGCATTTCTAATAGCATGCTGAAATTCCAATTAACATAAAAGCATTTCCAATCGCCTAGCCCTTCTCTCAAACTCTGGCCCTTAAAACCTTCGAAATGTGTTTTAATGTGGCCTTTCTTTAGGAATCCAAAGCCTTGAATGCTCTTTCTACCTCTTCTTCCCCCTATTTCTTTTAAATTTTTCCTTTTTTTTTATGTTTTCTCTACCTTTTTTTTCTCTGTGTTTTAGCTCTATTTATATATTTTTAGAATTTTTTTCTCATTGTTCTCCCTAATTCCCCCCTCTTTTCTTCTTTCTCTTCTTTTTTATTTTTTTTAACTCCTTTTTTCTCAATTTTCCCCCCCTTTTCCCTATTTTCTGTACATGTTCTGATCTTCAAAATGTTGCCACGATCTTATGTTTCCAAAAGATCGCGGTTACAGCTCTAGACGTTGGTGTGTAATGCACCAATATTCAGATATTTCAAAAAATAAGTATAATCATAGAGGCATCGCCTCATTAAAAGGGCAATGCCTCTTTGCCACTGAGGTGTTACCTCAATAGAAGAGGTGGTGCCTTAGTCGGGCTTTATGGATTTCTAATGGGTTTGGGCTCCTTAGATGGGCTGGAGAATCGAGCTTTATATCATCTGAGTCCATTTTACTTAAACTTTTCATCACTGAGCTTCGCTCTTAGGTTGGACAAAAACCATGTGCTAACAACTATGTAATTTCATTCGTTTTCAATTAGAGGCATGTTGTATATTTTACCGTTAAAGATGATGACATAACATGGATAAAAATAAAAATAAAAATTGATTAGAATTTTAGTTTCTATTTGAAAATAAGTGAAACTACAAGATAGTTATTTTTAATTTTCTATGATTTTATTCTACAACAAAATAACTTATTTTATTTAAAAATATTTATTTTAATTTTGAAAGAAATATGAAGAGAAAAAATTATATTTTCTGTTATTTGATATTTTTAATTTTTGATATTTTGAAATTATTAATATATATTTACTAATTCTTATTTTCTTAAAAACAAAAGATATTTTTAAAAATTATTTTCTATAATTACAATTTTTCATAAATTGTTAGTGCTATTTTATAACTAAAAGTGTTATTATATAAAATGAAGATTACTTTTATAAAATAATTAAATTTTATTTACAATGAAATAATAATAGAAAGTATAAATATTTTAAATAAAATAAAAACTAATTAAAATAAATATATATAAAAAAAATAATCCCTTCATATTTCTTTTATAGATTAAAATAAATATATTTTAATGAAACAAATCATTTTTTTCAAAATAAAAACTTGAAAAAAAAATATGAATAATTACCCTATAATTTCATTCATTTTCAATTAGAAGCTAAAATCCTAACCAGTTAGAAATTCTATTTTTACCTATTGTGAGCGAGCTCAGGCATCAAAGACAATACGACCACAGCACTAGAAAGAGAATTAGATGCTGCCTTTCAAAGGGGCGGAGTAAGAATTCTTTCAAAAATTTGAAAAATTCTCGTGTAAGAAATCATCACCTGATCACTTGGAAAATTAAAAACAACCTTAACAATTAATGAAAAGACATACCCTAAACAGAGATTTTGAGTTCAGAAAGTTATTTTTACTTGGCTATTTTCTTATTAGATATTGGTCGTTACGCATTTCACATCACCTTAATTTTGGTATGACAATAATATATACAAACACACATCCATGATAGATAAAGAAATAAAAGAATTATTTGCATCGTTTTCCTAGTAAATATATTTAAAAAAAAGTACACAAAAAGTAAATCTAATAAAACCCTGCAAATAGAAAGTTAGCATAATAATATTCACTTTCATGACATCCACAAAAGACAAAAATAGTAAAAAATAATATAATAATACAAAGACAACATAGTAACATCAAAATATAGTACAAATAGCAAAATAAGGTATTTTTAGCAAAAAATGAATCTAAACATACCGACAACCTAGGTATAGCAAAATAAGTCTAAAATCACCATAAACAATTAAAACAACAAGAAATAATTCTAAATATCCCAGGATTATAAAAAAAATAAGATAAAATGGAAAAATACTAAAAGTACTAAAAATGCCAACTTTAATGCAAAAATGATGAAAAGATATATACTTTTATACAAAATGCAAGCTTTTTACATAATAGAATAAAAATATGAATTTTATGAAGAAAATAAATCAAAAATATGATTTTGGATGGAAAGGTAAGAACTTTTGCATTCCTTACGCATATGGATACTAACCTACACGCACATGGTCCACTAAAATGCACGGAATTAATGAAATAGTGAATAAAATGCAAACTTTTTAACAAAAAGATGTTGAAATGCAAACTTTATACTAAAAACCTATAAATGCATATTTTTATATTCAAAATATGCTAAAATAAGATTTTTATGCTAAAAATAAGAACTTTAAAATTCTAATGCCTATGGGTATAAAATCCACACACACTGGGCCCATACAATGCTAAAAGTGCACTAGAATATACAAAAGGTACATAATCAATTAGAAATGTCATAAAGCATGCAAAATGGATGTATTTTTAACACCCGAGGTCATAATAAATTCCAACACTAACCCATAATATTAAAAGAAGAAAGGAGTAGTGATATGATCCTATGTTCCATGAAAGAAGATTGCAAGTGTAGCTCATGTTAATAAATCAACTTTCATTCAAGATAAAGGTTAATTCACATAAATTCATATTTTATGCAGCGGGCTTCATTATTTTAGATATAACTCACTCTATAGAATTTGGATTGAGGCAATTCAAAAGACTAAAGAAATCTAAGGCAAATACCTAAAACTTTGATGAAGAAATCTTAGGCTAATTCAATCATCTTCTAGGGCTAAATATTCAAACAATCATCCGGTCGTGTACAGATATGGGTAGACTGAGCGCACTTCGGTAAATGGGTCATATCTCACTCCATACATATCCAAATAAAGCAATTCAAGATGCTAAATAAAGCTAACATGTCATATCTCACTCCATACATATCCAAATAAAGCAATTTAAGATGTTAAATAAAGCTAACATCAAGGGCTATAACTTTTATATTTTGAGCTTGAATTAATTCGACCTCAATCTTGATCAAAAGTGTGTTATAACCTGTTGTATATGTAAATTCGAATTTACATAGGATTTTTTTTAGAGAAAAAAATGAATCATTCATTCATTGAAAATAAAGAGTACATCTTGATAAAAATAATAACAATAATATCAGTACAATCAAGAAATACCAAAATATAATCTCACTGAAGTTGTAAAATTTCTTGATGCTATTCTTCAATCGCATTGACAGAGCTCTTGTGATTTGCAACTCGGTAATCCATACGCTCTACTCAATAGATTTTTTAGCCATAAATCGACTCTCTGGTCTTTGAATGAGTCCGATTGCAGAAATACCATCAGAAAGATCACAACAAGGAGATTTTTGAATTCTATAAAGGGAAACCATAAAAATTCCATTAAGCAAGAAACTCTATGAAGGAAAATTCAATAATTTCAATTAAAAAATAACAGATCTCAGATCTGTATTTATTCAATGAAAAAAATAAAATAAAGTAAATAAAATAAAATAAAAATAGGGAGGGTCACCGCCAATCGAAAAGATGATTGGCGGTGGCCAAGATGAAATTTTTTGAAGAAAAACTAAAAAAAAAAAAGAAAGTGGTAGCTAGAGTTTGGGAGGTATAAATCCAAATTTAAATAGGATTATATTTCTTATTCAGGTAGAATTATGTTTTCATATTTAAGTAGGATTACGTTTCATTGTTTTATCAAGAAATTAATTAGATTTTGCTTAGGTTTTCTTAAGCCTATATAAAGGCATTATTTTATGTAATTTAGAAGCCATGGATGATTAATAAAAATTAAAAAGTTTTCTATTTGGTTCTATAACCATGTATTATTATCAAACCTTGGGTTTGTGGTAAACAAAATTTATGACTTATCAATTTATCTTTAGATGGTAGATTATGGCGTCCTTTCATATGCCTGAATTGGAACTTGATTTGAACTTTCCTTGAGAGCGTGGTTTGGGTTCATGTTTAACGAGTTCCTAAAGCAGGTCATCTAGCAGGTTTGTATCACTTGGTTATAGATTGATAAGTTATAAATTTTGTTCACTACAAACCTAAGGTTTAATAATAACACATGGTTATAGAACCAAAGAGGAAACTCTCTAATTTTTATTAATCATCCATGGCTTCCAAATTACATAAAATAATGCCTTATATAGGCTTAAGAAACCCTAAATAAAAATCTAATTAATTTTCTAATAAAACAATGAAACATAATCCTACTTAAATAGAAAAACATAATTCTACCTAAATAAGAAATATAATCTTATGTAAATTTGGATTTACATATACAACAACTATTTGTAATGCACTTTTGACTAAGATTAAGGCTAAATTATCTCAAGTTCAATACATAAAAGTTATAGCCCTTGATGTTAGCTTTAAGTAGCATCTTAAATCGCTTTATTTAAATATGTATTGAGTGAGATATGACCTATTTACTAAAATACACTCAGTTTGCCCAGATCTATACATGACTTGATGATTGTTTGAATTTTTAGCCCTAGAAAACGATCGTATTAGCCCTAAATTTCTTCATTAAAGTTATAGGTCTTTTTCTTAGCTTTCTTCAGCCTTTGAATTGCCTTAATCCTACTTCTATAGAGTGAGTTATAGCTAAAATACTAAAGTCTGCTGCATAAAATATGAATTTATGTGAATTGACCTTGTCTTGAATGAAAGTTAATTTATTAGCATGAGCTACACTTGCAATCTTCTTTCATGGAATATAGGATCATATCAAGTAAAAGTCAAAGATGCAGTGTAATAAAATAAACATACATAACACAATTTGGTTCCTTAGAATAGTCAACCAAACTTATTTATGATAAAATAGAAGCGAGCTTGCTTTAAGAGTGTTCAAAATAAGCCATCATAATCCATTTGGTACAAAATGAGATTAAAAAAATACAAGTTTTACACTTATTATAGCGCACTTTGACTATAATGGAATTAAATTTGGTGCAAATGGGTTTAAAAATCCTAAAGATTTAAAAAATGAGTAATTTAAAGTCCAAATTGAGTGCTCTAAGTCCTCAGTCCAACATAGTAATAGTATATTTCTCGAAAAGTCTCCCTCAAACACAAAAATAAGGGAGGAATTTATAGGCTTGTGCACCTACCGGAGCAACTTACACATAGGTTCTAAGATCTTGCACATATGTGAACTACTTAACTGCATAGGTAGTCTTTATCTGAGGTTAGACATGCACTTTTTCAAAGCCACAAGGCTATTTCAAAGCATTTCATGTTCTTTAAACATATCAATGAGGTTAAAAATTTCCTTTAGGATGCTTAAGATGCGTAAAAAGCAATTTGAGAGCGTTAAAAAAGCATAAGTGTGCATTTCATATCTTTTGCATTAAAATGGTTTCAATATTGGACCAATAATGAAGGACTATTAAATTTTAAGGTATTACAGTTGCCCCTTGCTTTCACGTGTACTACATAGGTGTACTCGAGGGAGACTTAGCTTGTGTTAATATACTTAGAGAAAAAAATGAAATTATTAAGATTTTAGAGTACTTACTTGGTAGTTGCCATATAGTCTATATCAGGTGAGCTGTAAGAAAAATGTTAATGGTGCCATGTAGCCATTTAAGGCATTAGGCAAATAAAGACATGAAAATTATATCGTATAACCTCTAGAGCGTTAGACGAGTGCCATACAGTCTCTGAGATCTCTATATGAATATTGTATAGCCTTTAAGGTATCAAGTAAAGGAAATTAAGATAATGCCATACAATCTCTAAGACTTTAGATAATATTACACAGTCTTTGGGACTTTAGTTATAAGTTGTATAGCTTTTATGGTGTCAAGTAGGAAAATTGGATAATATTGTATAGCCTTAAGGTGTCAAGTGAATATCATAAAGTCTTTAGGACCTTAGGCAAATGTTATATAGCCTCTAGGATGTCAAGAAAGGAAAATTAGATAATGCTATATAGCTTCTAGGGTGTTTGGTGAATGTCATATGACCTTAGGACTTTAGGCAAATATTTTATAGCCTTTGGGGCATCAACCAAAAAAATTGAATAATGCTTATAGACTATGGGGTGTTAAGTAAAGATTGTATAGTCTCTAGAACCTTAAGCTTATAGCCTTTGAAGTGTCAAGCAAGAAAACTGAATAATGTCATATAACCTCTAAGGCGTTAGGTAAATGTCATGCAATGCCTAGGACTTTAAGTAAATGTTGTGTAGCAATGGGGTATCAAACAGGGAAAACTAGATAATGTCATATAGCCTTCAAGGAATCAGGCAAACATTGTATAGTCTCTAAAACCTTAGGCAAATAATGTATAGCCTCTGGGATGTCAAATAAGAAAACTAAAAAAATGGAATAATCGTACCTATTATGTGCTCTATTCTTCTTGTTTTACACTTTATTTTTGTTAAGGTATCCAGAGTGAGTTTAAGTTACATTTTGGATAAACTATTCTTTTTTAAGATGGCTCTAAGATCATTTTAAGGTCATTTGTGCATCTTTGGTGTTATCTTCTATAGTGATGATGTCACCTATAAAGGGCTGATGTCACCTGTCACCCATAAAAGGCTGATGTCACCCATCACCCTTAAAAGGCTGATGTCACCTGCATGGGTGGGTCATTGCTACTTAAGGTAGAGTTATGTCCTATGTGAGTGGATATGCTTTGCTATTGTATAGGTTGTCTCTATTATAAGAGTAATGTCACTTTCTTTTATTCTTTTGTGCTTTTAGATCTCTTTTTTCTTCTATTCCTTTCTAGATTTAGTTTCTACTAGTTTCTTTTGGACTTTTACCATGGAGTATGTATTTAAGCCTACACTTTTGAAGGCAAAGTCCTTAGAGGCATTGGGTCCTTGAGATTTCTCTAATTAAGCTCCTACTCAGGCAAACCAAGCAGGGTGGTCATGGCTTAGCGTTGGGTGATATGGTTGATTTAGTGTTAAACTTAGAGACTCATTTACAAACTATTAACCATAGCTTGGTATTTTTTAACCTTCTTCTTTTTAAGTTCTAATATCTTTTGATGTTGTGGGTTGTATGTGTTTCATTTTGCTTCAATTTGCTTGTTTGACTAGATATTGCCATTCATTTGTGAGTTATGGTAATATATGTCTAACATGGCCCAAACTTGTTGGCATGCTTGATTATTATTTTATTTCCTATAAAACAACAATGATATAAATAGTTAGGCATATTTTAGGCATGAAATTGGTTTATATTTATAGTGTTAATTTTTCATTGTATCTGTTTCTTGTGGCCTCACTAGCATTGATCGATAGTATAGTAAAGGTACACATATTTGTACCGGAGTCTCTATGAGGTTATGATAATATATTATTGGTAAGGAATTTAACATCATTATTATTAGTCTAAATAGGGATGAGTCTAAGACGGACCTAATTGCTATGATTACTTTAATGTAGTGGTAGATGAACTTGACTAATAGTTTTCATCTTTCATTTGGTGAGATGATGATTATGTTGTTAGACTTTGCCGTTATCACTGAACTGAGCTTCTCTGGTGAGTGGGCACTTTTAACACTATGCTTTATTATCTTGACCCTGCATATATTATTTGGTCATGGGGTTACCATGAAGCAGGGTAGTCTATCTTTGATAAGATATTTAGATTTGTCGAGAGTTGTCTTGTCTTTATTGGGGTTTCATGTATCAAACACGCAGCGGAAACAAAAATTTAAACACATAAAACCCTCACAAGATCCATGTAATTCGGTTAAATTAATAAAAATGGTTACAGAATATCACCAAGATGATTGCAAGGCGAGACTATTAGAAGAATGAGAGGGGGTTTACTCTGGTGACACCCTACCTCGAGCCTTTCTACGTTCTGTCGGATATAGACGTCGATGTTCGAGCTATATTCTCTACCAGTACCCACACGAACAGGATACCTAAAACCAGTGCTAGTGTGCTAGCACCTTTCTCACATATTTCTTTCTGTATTTTTTTTTTCTCTAAAAGAACTAAATCTGAATAATAGGAATAGAAAACCCTACAGAAAAAGATGTATATATATACGTCAATTAGGGTTTTACCAACCTGTTAATTACTAAAACAGTTTTGGTATATTAATATTCATTTTCCCTTAAAAAGATATTATTTACATATTAAAAAATGATTTTTGATATATGTATACAATTTCCTTTTAATGGACTCAATTCAAATTTAAATTTAATTATGGTAACTATGACCATAAATAAATTATATATATATATATACAAAGAGAGAAACTGCCTTATTGGGCAGACATACCCAATATCCGTTTTGGGCCTGTTCTAAGTGTACGACCCTGTAGGTTCACACAATGTTGGTAGTGGGCCTAAAAACTCATTTCTAGCCCACAAGTCATAAGTGGTCTCTAGCAAGATGTTATGATTACCCAAGTCATGTAAAGGTCGGTAATCCGACATAACCTGTCCCACAATAAATATTATAGTCCTTTCGTCACACGATATCTTCAATTGAACATAAGGCATAGTTTATGTCATCCTTATATAATTCAATCATATTATTTCTTGATCTTAAGTAGATTAAATCGATAACTCCTTATTAATTAATTTCAGTATGATCATGTATTTTATATTCAGTCTAACTTATCAAGGGGCTCGTATATATCTTTCTCATGATCAGTGAGAGACAAATTCCTTCTTGATCATTCATATTTCTCACATGATTCATTCTATATCCAGTAACAATCTATTATATCATCCTGTTAAAGACAATATTAGAATGTATCAAAATATAGAACTTATCATGTAGGACTCTATAATGATCTCAGGTCGGAAGACTAAACTAATATCACTATGATGAGAATGATTTAGGGCAATTATCCATATAGTATTCTCATAGCGGGTCATTTCAGTACATCCTATATAACTATAATTTAACTTAGTACATTATATACATGATCAGTAAAACATGATCATCAGTCAACCTCATACTAGTCTTTGTTCATCATTCTTCCATAATAATGACCGACTAGTGATGATTTAGAATATAATTTAATTTTCATCAAAGAGTTTTACTATCAAGTCACACACTTGATGATCTTAGACATAATTAACTATTCATGGAATTTAAGAGAGTCTAAATGATAAAAATTATCTATTTATTATTAAAATGCAAAATGGCAAAGTCACAATATGGCCATAAAATAATTGGCCTAAGGCACATCACTAACAGTCTTACCCTATTATTGATGCCAATAGTTTGGAATAGGCTGAATGCTAGTTTTTATTTTATCTGCTAAGCATTATAGTCTTCCCTAATGTGTCTTCTACTAGCCCTTTATGGTTTTTATTAGTGTTGGAGGATTTGGACAACATCCACCATTATAATTAGGGTGTTTCAACTTTTACACACTTGTATCACGAGCTCGATAACACATGCTTAAATGCTTCTAAAATCTGGGGCATCTTGTTAGTGGTTGATAGAAGTGCCTTTATTTCTTTTCCTTGCTCTTCATACTTCCGTTTATTTTGAATTGGGTCATTGACTTACTATAATATGCAAATTTAGGCCTGTGAGTTGGGTATACTTCCTAGTCTTATTGTGCACGGTTGGTAGGTGGTGAGCTATCTATATAATTACTTTTGGACCCATTCTTGAAGGCATGTCAATTGAGCCAGTTAACTTATAATCATATTATTTCTTTTGTCCCTTGCATTTGTTGAGATTGTTATTCGTTGCACATTTCTAATATATTTTTTTGTTCACAACTTAGACCTCATTAGTGGGTAGATGATGCCCATAACTGGTTTAAGGCCGTGATAAGCTTGCGGCACGTGATAGCTCACTAAAGGTTGTTAATTCATGGTATGAACAAGCTTAGTATCTTAGAGAGAGGGTCTATGGTTAGCCTTTTAATCTAGCCATGCACAGAGTTTCATATCTTCCTACTTAAGACATGTTATGAGGCATAGAGCTGAGAGATGCCCTATTCTTCTTTGCTAAGATGGGTATACTAATGCAAGATCATTTGGAGCTCGCCACAATATTTTGTACAAATTGGCTTATTCCTCAGCTCATTAATATTATAGCCCATAATCATAAGGAAGCTAGGTTCGATACTGGAGCCCAAACTTAGTATATGAGCTAATGTTGGGGGCCCAACCTCCTCGACCATGTATGGTTTACAATCGGCGAGTATTATTTATCCGTGTTTTGATAGCCTTGTAAACATATTAGTGACATAAACTGAATGAATTATAGTTTTGACAATTATCTTTTGTTTATTGGATGCAACATTTTGGTAGGGCTTAAAAGAGATTATGTTATGCTTCCAAAGGTGGTGGGTGGTGATGACCTTAAACTGGTTACTCCAACTATTCATAGGGGCTTAATTATTAGTGACTTGACCCACTTCCCGTAGACTACCATATGTGTTATGAGCATTCGAAAGCAAGTGGTGCGACATCGATTGGAGATCGTGGGAGGTGACCTTTTGGAGTTCACTAATCCTAAGACTACCCGCATATGTGTTTTATACTTTAATTTATTATGTTTCCTCTTAACTTTGATTTTATCATTTTTTCTCACATGCAACTTGTCGTTTGCAGGTACTTTAAGACACTATTAAGCACCTTTACCTAAATATTATGGGTCTGTAGGATTATTTATACACCCATTAGGGGTTATTTTTAAAATCTTGATAGTTAATGATCAAAATATAAAAATATCTCATAATTGTAAAAGATTGAAATGAGAAAATATTTTTCAAGCCATTTTGGATCCATTCCTAACCCTAAACCCTTACTCGATAACCTTATAGTACATATTTGAACCATTTCCAAACCAAAATAAACTTAACCAAATTTGTTATCTAACCCTAAAAGTGTTAAAAAGAGGTTTTGGGTGATTATTGATTGAGAAATTTCTTTAAGAAGTGTTTAGTAAAGTCAATAAGTAAAACCCTACATAACGGCTCTTTTAGGTTAATTTTTCATGTTTTTCAGTCTGGTTTGTGTCCCTCGTGCCTTGATTTAACCTTATGAAAGATTAGGATGAAAAGTTAAATTTTAGTTAACTGACTTTTCTCGAGGTCAAAATAAAGTTTCCGAAACTAAATTTCAGTCTAAAACTGTCTTTTAAAATTATAGTCCATTCGTGGGTACCGTTGGTGTTGTGTTAAGCTTTGTTGGTGTTAAGCCTTATACATAAGGACTATACTTGCCTTATTGGTGTTGTGTTACATTCATGCATATATACTAACCCTTTGTGATTGCAGCCATCATAGGAAATCCTGATAGTAACTCAAGACAGCAATTTGGTTGGAGAAGAGAAGGTCAAAGACTAGTTAAGTTTGCCATAGAAGAAGCACCAAAATATATTAGGATGGGAAAAAGTTGATAAAATGGTTAATGATAGGATTGCTCATTACATTTAGAATAATAGGGGTTATTTATTGCAAGCTACTAAAGAGATGGGTGATCAGACTTCGAGATTATTATATAGGACTGTTCTACCTCCCTATGCTCAAGGTGGACTTAACCCTAATAATGGGCCAGAAGTAATTATTGTGGATGACCCACCTTTGATTGAAGATTAGATTAAGACTTACGAGAAATAGAAAGCTAAAGTTAAAGCACCAGTATTGACTAATACTATTATTAATGATAATAAAAAAAACTATAATGGATGAGTACTCTCATATTACATAACAACTACAAAAGCTATAAACCTAAGTTAAGCAAGCTACCACTAGGTTCGATATAAATGAGTTGTGTGCATTTGTGAATTTTAACTTACCTCCAAAGTTTAAGATGCCTGAGTTGTCTAAGTTCTTTGGCATAAAGGATCCTAAGTTGCCTCTTCAGCATTTTAAAGCTATGATATCTACAGTTCTAGGATTAACTGATGACTAAATTTGGGGGTTATTCTCATTCTCTTTACAAGGGTCTACACCCACATGGCATTTGTATCTATATAATGCCATAAAAGAAAACTAAAAGGAAGTGGTGAACTAGTTTTTTAAGCAATACTTTTACAACACTCAGATTGACATATCTCTGTTGGATTTTTAATGTTTGAATCAAAGGCATAATGACTGTTTTGCCGATTACATCAGCAAATTTAGAAAAAAAGTTGTCTGTATGATAAATTATCATGATGAGATTGATAAAGTTAGAATTGCTTAAGAAAATGCATAAAATAATATCCATTAAGAGATTGGAGTTATGAGCATGAGATCATTTACTGATTTATACTATGCTGGGGTTCAAGCTAAGAGGATTGACGGGTTTAAAAAGCTAACTCAAGTTCAAAATAAGGGAACACAAGTTGCATATACTTCTAAAGTTATGGCTTCTTCATCAGTAGTTGCTAACATAAGACCCCTAAGATAGTTTTCTAAGTTTCCAATATCACTCTTTAAGGTATTTGAGAAGCTGGCTAAAATTGGAATGTTGAAACCACTTGAACCAAGGCCGTTGCCAGAAGTGTTACAAGCCAAATAAGTTATGTAAGTATCACTAATAGTTAGGGAATAATATTGATGTATATTATAAGCTCAGCATGCAATTCAAGACTTAATTGACTAAAGAAAGATTCCTAACCCGGAATAGTCAAAGCCAACAGGTGAAGTAAAGAAAGTAATGGTGATTATAGAATATATTATAGATGAAGACTATCTAATAGGGTAGTTTAATCAGGTTAACAGTAAGAAGAGGGCAATATAAGAAAGCGATTGTAAGACTTTTGAGATGGATGAACTGGTGACTTTTACAGATATAAGTGTCAATGTTTCTATTAAAGAAGTTATTCTTGAAGAGTGACAGTTTAAAGAGCAGCCTAATATGCAAGAAGTTGTGTGGGATACTTTGGTAGAACCTTCAAGGAAATATGATTTCATGGTCAAATATAAAATCTCCTTATGCAGATACTCCTATTTAGGATATTATCCTAACCGGTTGGGGAGATGAATTTGATGATGAAGATGCTCCAGAATATTTTGCTAATTACTTGGTCAATGACAACTTTTAGGAAGAAGATAAGGGTTTTAATTTCCTTACTTAGGAGCTTGCAAAAATATGGAAGATTCTAAGCAGTGATAAAAAAAAAGATGACTGTGTTAACCATATAACAAGAAGTGGGAAACATTAACCTAATCTTTTGATACCTAAAAAAGGAGAATCTTTTAAGCAAGATAGGGGTAAACAGAAGTTGGATAAAGAAGTGAATGAGGATGTAGCTTTTAAGTAGTTGAAACAAATAAAAGCAAATGCAAGTGTCTAGGATCTTCTAGTTGCATAAAAAAAGCATAGAGATACTATGCACCAAGCTTTAGGAAGTTTGATGGTATCATCTGATTCTACTCCATAAGAGTTGGAAATGCTAATGGATTTCAAGAATGATGTTGTGATAACTTTTTTTTAGAAAGATTTACTTGTAGAGGGAAGAAAATAGAACCGACCTCTATACATTCGGGCTGAAGTAAAAGGATTTATGGTACCATGTATTATAGTTGATGATGGTTATGTGATAAACATTTGTTCTCTTAAGGTGTTGGCTAAGCTTAAAGTAGGAAAAAAAGAGCTTACAAGATCTGATTTGGTGATCAAAGCTTATGATGATTCCAAGAGAGTAGTAGAAGGCACTTTCAAGATAATTATAAAGATAGGACCGATTAAAGTAGTAGTATAATTTATTATACTGGATATTTCCATAACCTATGGATTACTTCTGAGACAGCCTTGATTTTACCCACTTGGAGGGGGTACCTTCTACTTTGCACTATAAAATCAAGTTTTCTTGTAAAGGAAGGGTTATTACTATTAAGGCTGAAACTAAAGATGGGTGTTCAATGGTTTATTACGACATAAGACCACCAGGGTTTTAAGTGGCTGGTATTTTTTAGAACTATATAGATCCAAAGGTTGTAATGATGCTAAATAAGTTTAAGTTTATACAAGGGATGGGTCTAGACAAGAATTAGTAAGGTACAATAGAATTATCGGACTTCAAGCATTAGATGCACATGCATGGATTGGGTTACATAGTTAAAGGACCCATGAAAGCTAATATTCACACTGAATAAGCTATCTTTGTCTACCCTAGGGGCAAGATGCTATACATAGATATGAATGAGAAGATAAAAGTTTGGGAAATCCGCAATGATGTGAATGATGATGTTTAAAATACTCAAAATCTGAGTCAAAGCCATGAAGGGAATGGAGAATCAAAGCAACCAAATATGCAAAATTTTAAAAATTTTGGAAGCATACAACACTTACACCAAGTTTGAGTCCATTCATGCCACAAGATCCAAATCAAATGCAATTTACATAACTAACAAGTCATGCATAATGGATAATATTTTAGCAACAATCAAAAAGACAAGTAATCAAATTACAAGTCTTACATACTAAGAGTTATGTAACACTTACAATACTCTTTACTTAGTAGAACGCTCGATAAGCTTTTGATTGTTACGATCCACTAGCTCCGAGCTCCCCAAATGTGAAGGCTCTAGCTTATGACACACAGTTTGCACTTGGTTGATCTCCAAGATGTAACTAGCTCTCCACACAAGCCTCTCTTGATGACCCCAAGAACTTGTGAAAACTTGTTTGATCTTGAATGTTATGGAACTAAAAGTGTTTGCCCTCAAGGATGATGGTGTGGAGAGAAATCACAACCCTTGTGATGGTTAAGGTTCACTCACTTGAACTTAGGAAGAAGGAAGACACTCTTACTTTTCCTTTAGTCTATTTTGAGTAACCAACAAGCTCTCCCAATGCACTTGGCCAAAAATTACAGCCCCTAGCATTAGTGTCTTACACATTTCTTATTAATTAAATAAACCATAAGTGTCTTCTTTGTCAAGCCTAGCAACTATTGCTAATCACTATTCCAAGTCAATGGAAGACTTGGAATTCCACAATCTTGACAATAAGAAGCCACCATCTTTGAATTAGTTAGTTTAGTTGGATAGTTACCCCATCCCTATTCCAATTCCATTACCACTTAATGGGCTTGGGCTTGGGCTTGGGCCATGGGCCTCTCTACACTTGGAGATGGCCAAATCCAATCCAAACAAGTAATAGGCTAGATTAAACTCTTTAATCAATACCCAATCCATATAATTAATAAGTGGACTAGTTCAAACTCTTTGAA
>CATIWO010882836.1:0-15204 GCA_949673435.1 Macaranga tanarius | reverse complement strand
GCATTGTGTGCTTGAGAAAATTAAATGAGCAGGTTACAGGAGCAAGCTTGAGGGAATTAAAGCTAAAGGAACGTGAATCTTCTAGAATATGCTGGAGAGATCAAGAATTATGCTAATTGAAGACTTGGTGAAGAATTCACTATTGGCTTAAGAGGAAAGGAAGATAATTTCAGAAGGGTAACCTTAGACTGAAGAGTAGCTGAAGGAAACGCAAGGGACACAAGCAAGAGTTAATGGAGATAATTAATGTCACATTGAAGGAAAGAAGCTTCTGGATGGAGCTAGAAAAATGAGCAGAGCTGATTAACTGAAGGTAATGCAAGAGACGCAAGTTATAGGAGGAAGTAATGAAGGTAATTATTGGCAGAGACTTAATACTTCTGTAGCAAGTTGAAGTATTATGAGACAACTTCTGTGCCAAGCTCGTGGACTATAAAAGAAAGACAAAGGAGCAGTATGGAAGAGACACATCCAAAAACACAACCAATCCAATTATTAACAATCAGCAAATCAACTTTTAAATTCAAATTTCAGCAATTTTCTAATAGTCATCTCTTTCAATTTATAGCATTGTACGCTTTTATATTCCAGAAAAGTTTGTATTATTGCTATTTTAATACAATTTCCTTAAGCTTATCGTTCATCTTTTGTTATTACCTCCAGTATTACCTTCAGCATGTTTTCATTACCTCTAGCAGAATTTCAATTTCCTTAAAGCATATTTTCATTACCTCCAGTATAATTTTAATTTTCTAAAAGTATACTTTAATTATCTCAAGCCTGTTTTTAATTTTCTCAAAGCGCACTGTTATTACCTCAAGTTTATTGTTATTACCTCTAGCATATTTACAATTTCTTCAAGCTTATTTTCATTACCTCTAGCATTACCTTTAGCTCATTTATCATTTCCTCTAGCAAATTATCAGTACCTTCAGCAAATTATCATTACCTTCAGTAATCAATTTACCATTTACAATCAAATATAGTCTTTTACATCCTTGGAACTCAAACAAATTGTGGTAAAGGCATTTGAGAATCCACACTCATTTGAAAGAATTCAGTAATTATCAAATTACACTAACAAGCTTTTGGCACGCTTGGTGGGACACAAACATCCAGTTTGCCAAAAATTTATACAAATAATCTTTTGGCGACCACAGTGGGAGACATTCCAATAGAGTGTTCAACTTTAATGGAGAAATCTTTTGGGTTGGTAATTCGACCAATACTCTTGTAAGAACATGTGATCAGATGCAACAAACCTATAGAGGATGGGTGCCTCAGGATCAAACTTGGATCGAGGCACCATCTTTTGGCTATTCAAGCCAAATTTTGAATACTACTGCAACTGTGGGCACTGATGCCCAAACCATCTTCTTAGATGGAATAAAATAGGTTTAAGATGCAATAGCACAGATGATCAGTGCTATTCAAGATTATTTTTATGCTTTGCAGAAGATGGTAACTTCATTGACTAAGATGGTTGAAGCCTATCTGAGGCAAAGAAGTCCTAAAGTATCTCCAAAAGTAATGGTTCAACCCAAGCCTAATGATGGAGATCTAGTTCCTAATCTGGTTTCTGGTGATAATCTAACCGTAAGGATGTTCAGCAAGAAAAAGGCCAAGAGGGTAGTGTTCATCAAGAGCAGGTACTATTACCCCAAGGTTACACAGCATTTCCCCATGGTCAGACACCATTTCCCTAAGACAATTCACAAGTCCCTCAAGGCCAATCACCGAATTCTTAAAATTAGGTACAAGGCTCGGGGGGTAACATTCTATCTGATTAAATAGCAATTCCTAATATCCACATGCAGAATCCTGAAAGTGAAATATTATTTCATGAGGTCCCTATGCAGGTTTCCTAAGGGAAGGCTGATTTTGTGCCTTCTCTTCAACCCCCAAAGGTGGAAGCATATATAAATGTAGAAAAGGAGATTCCAATTAATCCTATCAATGTGGATTTGAAGGTAGTTCAATCTTCTAATGTGAATTCTAACAGGTTCATGAGCTATTGGATACTAGTCCCTCATAGGAAGTTCTCAGCACCAGAGGAAAAGCCTCTTACAGCAGTTGTATTGAGAGACAACTATAAATCTGAGCCTAGGAGGGATGGCAAGAGGCTACCACTAAGATTTAACAAGAAGCAACCAAGGTTTATGGAGCCCCTACCTATCTTACCTCATAAATAGTGACGTAGGGTAAAACATAAAAAAATTTCTCAGCCTGAAAGGAAACAAAATGAGCAGGAGGTTCAACTTCAGGCTAAAACCAAATTTGAGCCAAAGAAAGAATACCTCATGATTCAGAAGGTTGAGAGAAATACCACTGAAATTTTAAATACTCGGGGGGAAAAAGGTACAACAGGTTCAGAGAAAAATTATATTACAGGGGACTGTAAAAAATTGATAAACAATGGTGATGGTGCTGAATTATTTCCCTCTGTGGGAGAAATGAAAGAAAAATAATTAAAAAAAAAATAATAACTAGCTTCAGGCCAGAAGTTTGCCACTTAGTCATAAAGTGGCAAAATTTTATTTTTTGGGTATGAAAGTTGGCTTGATAGCTACTGTAAATAAATAAAATTTGGTTTTACTGAATTTTAATGTGTTTTTGTTTATTTTATTTTTGTGTGGAGTTTGTTAGTTTGCAAGTGGGCAATAATTTTACAAAATTTTGATAGCATTTTTGCTGAAAATTGGTTATTTTGAAGTGCAAATGAATGGCTATGGTGTGATGTATGTTGTGGACAGTCACAACATACAAAAAATGCTCAACAGATCTAAACTGAAGCAGAAAAAGCCCTGTGATAGCCACAATACAAGAAAGACTATACATCACAATGTACAGGTCCAAAACTATCAATATCAAGTGTACAAAGTGTTGGATAACATCACAACATCACAGATATCATAACTAAATCAAGTCACAAAAGGTCAAAGTCAAAGCCTCTGAGGGTTTATGGTGACATCTAGCTTTCTTGATAAATTGAGCTTGCTAAGCTGCATTCTAGTATTTGGAGGTCAGTTCTTCGTTCTTGCAGAGAAGCTCATATTTTGGCCTTCAAAACTGCTAGTTTGGCCTCTTATTCTTCAATGTCCTTGGTTGCTTGGAGGAATACTATTTTTTCCTCTGCTTCTTCTTCCTTGTCTTGCTTCATCTTGAGTTACTCAGTAAAGAAGGTGTCTTTTCTACTGGTGGTAAAGATTGAAATGGCTTGAGACTGTCAAATGAGCTATACTAGACTCCTCCAGGTGAGAGAAGCTCTAAATAATCTGATTCTTCAAAGCAGCTAACTTGGCTTTTTTGTTCTTCAATATTCTTAATCATTTGAGGAAAAGCTGCTCCTATAATAAGCAAGTGTAAGGGTATATAAATGCACAAGCTAAGAAAATCAAGAAATAGAAGTACATACCTTAAGAGGAGCAGTGGAAGAAGGATCAAATCTTGGAGGTAGTGACTCTGATTCAAAGGGTAATATAGCTGAGACTGGAGGTAATGTGTCCTTCTCTAGAGGTAATGATTCTGACTCTAGGGGTAATGCAGCTGGGATTAGAGGTAATGTGTCCTTCTTTGGAGGTAATGGATCTGACACAAGAGGTAATATTGAAGTGGAAGCAGGAGGTAATTGAGCTGGAGCAGTAGGAGAATGATTAGATCTTAGAGGTAATGACTTTGACTCTAGGGGTAATGCAGCTGGGATTAAAGGTAATGTGTCCTTCTTTGGAGGTAATGGATTTGATACAAGAGGTAATATTGAAGTGGAAGCATGAGGTAATTGAGCTGGAGCAGTAGGAGAATGATTAAATCCTAGAGGTAATGACTTTGACTTTAGGGGTAATGCAGCTGGGATTAGAGGTAATGTGTCCTTCTCAAGAGGTAATTGAGCTGAAGTAGTACGAGAATGATTAGATCCTAGAGGTAATGACTTTGACTTTAGGGGTAATGCAGCTGGGATTAGAGGTAATATGTCCTTCTCTGGAGGTAATGGATCTGACATAAGAGGTAATGTTAAATGGAAGCAGGAGGTAATTGAACTGGAGTAGTAGGAGAATGATTAGATCCTAGAGGTAATGACTTTGACTCTAAGGGTAATGTAGTTGGGACTGGAGGTAATTTGTCCATCTCTAGAGGTAATAAAGGATCTAACTCAGAGGAGACTAGAAAGGATGCATTTGGAGAAGGAGAAGGTGAAGAAAAGGAGTTCTCTTTGCTATCCTCAGTTGTTGATGAACAAGTAGAATGTTAGTTATCAGAATAAAGCTAACATAAAGAGAGAGCTTAAGGAGTGGCATGTTTGAACCTGATATCTCTTCCTTGGAGCTAGAATTGTCATCATCTTCTATCTCCACAGCTGCTTTCTCCTTACTTTTATCCTTTGACTTGTTGAGCATATTAGTCAGCCTCTGAGACTTGCGTCTGGGCCAGAGGAGGAAAAGTAAGTTGTGGTTGTTCATATTCAAAAAAATTAATCGTCAAAAAATCTTGTGAAGAGACAATGATTTGATGCAATACAAAGGATAAGAAAGATTATTACCTGATTAGTGGAATGTGAGCTAGAAGGAAGTATAGAAGAACCAGCAGCTTCTTTGGTCATTTTGCCTAAAAAGTCAAAGGAAATGGTGAGAAAATTACCATTACAAAATAATAAAGGAAAATTAAATATTTCAAAGATAAGGTTGAGCATGTAATAAGCCAAATGTTGATGTTTGGTTAAGAATTTGGTGAAAGAAAATATAGACAGTTCATTTCCTCAAAGGGTGAAGGAATTGCATCCATACATCAATATTCACAAAGGCATAAATGACTTAAATAGACAGAATTTGCTGGAGGAAGTATGGAGGTAATGACTCAGAATAATATGAGAAAGCCATTTCATCCAATTTTCCCTAAGGAAAATCTTGAAGGAAAGGCACATAATTGAATATATGGTAAAAAAAGTACAGAAAATGCAAAATGATAGATCGACGCTGGAGGAAGTGTAGAGGTAATGGGCTGAAATAACCTCCTGATGGATAAGATGCTGAAAATTATTTATTACCTCCAGGGTTTTGTGAAGCTAATATACATATTTGGCAATCAAATCTAAATAATTGACAAAAATATTGTCCTAGGGGATAATACAGCAATTGATGCTTACATAGGGGTGATAATGAAGAACAAATTCTCAAAAGTTATTTCTTGGAAGAAACTACAAGACATTGGCTCTAGAAAATATTTGCTGTGAATTTTTGGCTAAAGAATTTTATTAAATTAATTTCCTAAGCTAAAAATTATCAAAACAATTTTTTTGGCAATCAATTGCTAAAATAATCAAATTTATAGCTCAATTATGCAAAATTATACAAGTTTAGTCCTGGATGTAGTGGAAATTAATTTTGTATTACACAGTAAAAGTGTACAAGTTTCACCAAAATTTAAGGTAAAAATTGGGCAGCATTTCCCTTATAATTTTAATATACAGTTTTTGTAAAATTTACAATTAACCTGCAGGAAGTAATTTATCCACCCAAATAATATGCAACAGATTCATCATAAAATTTCAGCAAAGCTACAGAAATAGAAGATTTACTTGGCATTTTCTTTTGCAGAAAACTCTGAGTATAAGTCTCTGCTTGCTAAATGCACTGGAAAAAGAAGAAAATGCAGCAAAATCAACCCGGAAGTAGCCTTGGCCTGATGGCTGGTTCGGTTGGGTTCAGCTTGGTCAGGTTTAGCTTGACCAGCTTTGGTTCGACCAGGTCTGGCTCGGTCAACAGGTTCGGTTGGTAGCCAACTCATCTTCATTCGCTGGTGGCATCGGGCTTCTTCTCAACAGCAGCGTCGTCGGCATCGGCTGGTGCAGCAACGGTGGCTTTCTCTTCGTCCGGCGTCGGCCCCCCTTGCAGCAGCGTCTAACAATTCGGTCAAGTAGGAAGCATCGTATAAAGGAGGCTCAATCATGCGGCGAGCGATAGCAGCGTCGCTGCTCTTCCCGGCGGTCTTGGCTTCATCGCGTCCTTCAACAGCGGCGACGAGAAGCTGGGCGGTGATGGTGGCTGGTTTCAGCAAGAGGCAGCAGGGAAAGAAGAAAAACAAATGAGGAAAAAAGGTTTTATATATATATATATATATATATATATATATATATATGTATTCATTTATTTATTTATTGGATTTTGTTTGGTTTTATTGTTGATTTGTAATTAACCTCCAAATTTTCTTGGGAAAGTGCTAGAGTATGAAGAAAATTAATATCCCAAAATCAGAGATCTGAACTTGCAGGGAAAAAATATAACAGGCCCAGATTTCTTTATCCATATAAATTAGCATTGGGCTTGGCCCAAGCTAATTATATACGGGGGGCATTGTTTGTACCCAAATATAAATTTTGGGCTTGCAATTAAAATTGAGGCCCAAATGAAACCCAACATCAAAATCCAGCCCATTCAAAATTGTTTAAGGAGAGAAAATGTTAAGTTGAAGAAAAAAGTTTCTGGAGGTAACCAGCAAAGGCTAAGGTAATCAGAGGCATTGTGTGCTTGAAGAAATTCAATGCTTCAGGAAATTAAATGAGCAGGTTACAGGAGCAAGCTTGAGAGAATTAGAGCTAAAGGAACGTGAATCTTCTAGAATATACTGGAGAGATCAAGAATTATGCTAATTGGAGACTTGGTGAAGAATTCACTGTTGGCTTAAGATGGCTTAAGAGGAAAGGAAGATAATTTCAGAAGGGTAACCTTAGACTGAAGAGTAGCTGAAGGAAACGCAAGGGACACAAACAAGAGTTAATGGAGATAATTAATGTCACATTAAAAGAAAGAAGCTTCTGGATGGAGCTAGAAAAATGAGCAGAGCTGATGAACTCAAGGTAATGCAAGAGACGCAAGTTATAGGAGGAAGTAATATAGGTAATTATTAGCAGAGACTCAACATTTCTGTAGCAAGCTGAAGTATTATGAGACAACTTCTGTGCCAAGCTCGTGGACTATAAAAGAAAGACAAGCAGCAGCATGGAAGAGACACATCCAAAAACACAACCAATCCAATCAACAATAATCAGCAAATCAACTTTCAAATCTAAATTTCAGCAATTTTCTAATAGTCATCTCTTTCAGTTTATAGCATTGTACGCTTTTATATTTTAGAAAATTTTGTATTATTGTTATTTTAATGCAATTTCCTTAAGCTTATCGTTCATCTTTTGTTATTACCTCAAGTATTATCTTTAGCATGTTTTTATTACCTCTAGTAGAATTCCAATTTTCTTAAAGCATATTTTCATTACCTCCAGCATAATTTTAATTTTCTCAAAGTATACTCTCATTACCTTAAGCTTGTTTTCAATTTTCTCAAAGCGCACTATTATTACCTCAAGCTTATTGTTATTACCTCTAGTATATTTACAATTTCCTTAAGGTTATTTTCATTACCTCTAGCATTACCTTTAGCTCATTTATCATTTCCTCTAGCAAATTATCAGTACCTTCAGTAAATTATCATTACCTCCAGTAATCAATTTACCATTTACAATCAAATATAGTCTTTTATATCCTTGGAACTCAAACAAATTGTGGTAAAGGCGTTTGAGAATCCACACTCATTTAAAAGAAGTCAGTAATTATCAAATTACACTAACAAGCTTTTGGCACGCTCGATGGGACTCAAACATCTAGTTTGCCAAAAATTTGTACAAACAATATATATATATAAGGATTTATCTATTAAACATATTGGTCTTTTTATTAAGGAGGAAATTGAAAACACATTATACTTTTTCAGATAAGTGCACTACATCTTAAATAACTTGAAAACACATGATAAGACCAATTTGTTTAATAGATAAGTGTACTACATTCCAAGTGGTTTTCCCCTCAAATTCTTAATAAAATTGAAAATGTTTCATAAAAAAAAACCTTGAAAACACATAATATTTTTTCAGTCAAATTGACCCTAGTTCCCTGCTTTTCCTAATAAACTGGGTTGTTTTAAAGAACACCATTAGCAAGTAATTATATTTCCCCTTAAAAGAATTAAGTTGTTGTTTAACCCATTTTCTTTTGTTTTTAAATTTCCTTGGTCATTACTGATATATGCTAATTCAATTCATGAAAATGAATTTTGCTTGCCTATTTTAGAACTATGCAAGTACATAGAATCAACACGTAGTATAACAAGGTCGTCCCACAGAGATTATGATCTATCCACCCTAAAATATTACTCTAATTGTTTAAGACTCAATAATTCAATGAATTTCTTAATCTAGTTGCTATCTATCAAAATAAAATGCAAACGAACATTAAAACAATTAATAAACAATCAATGAAATAAAGCTCATCAGGAAATTAATTCACCTCACAATTATTAGTCGATCTTCTTCTTATAATTCAATTATTCATGCAAATCTCAAGCAATTTTAATTTGTAATTAACTTCTCTCAAAGCTTAATTACTTAATTTCATAACCATTAACCAAGGTGTTGTAACTCAACTCTCATTGCAATCACAAACCCTAATCAATTAAATTATAAAACTTGTGCACAACCTGTTATGGAATTAAATCAACTCAAGTTATTTCTAACACTGAATTAACTCAACTTATGTTTATAGTTCAATTAAGATTATCATCTCTCAGTGTATATCCCCAATTATAATAATGTAAATGATGATCAGGCATTCACAAGCATTAAGCATAATAAACATAATTTTGCATGAAATAATAAAGAAACAACTAAATCATGTTTTAGATCCTTAATCCCTAATGAATAACTAACTTAGCCTAATATACTAAAAACAAAATCCAAAAGAATAATAAAAAATTCCATCACCAATTATAAGGAAATTAGAAAGTAAAGGAAAAATCTCAATCTTTTAACAATTCTTGATCTCCAATCTTGATTCCTCAAAGCTATGAACTCCTTTTCTTTTCTCTGGAACGTTCTCTATAATGTTCAATTAATCCTCCTTTTAATTCTCCTCAATTGTATCAAGATAAGGATTACAAAGAAGTTGATAAAATATGAATTTCTACCCTACAGGGTCGTGTCTCTATGATACACGCCCATGTCTCGATCATACCCTGAACACGTGCTTCTATACGGTTTACCATCTAACCGTGTACATCTTCATCTAAAATTCCCGAACACTACACAGGCTCAGACATGGGTGTATTTTGACCTATGTCTTATCTCATAATGGGAGACGGCCTAGCATCCAGCCGTGTATATCTTTTGACTCAATGTTCCAGTAGCTTCCGTGTCTATACCCGTCGTATAACACGACCGTGTCTATACCCGTGTACAATCTTGCCAATTGCCCAGCACACTACATGCCTACTTATATGGTTGTGTCTTCATTGTACACATAGCCATTAGAATTCAGAAGCTAACACGGCCACGTATACGGCCGTGTACTTGCCTGTGTCAATTTTTTGCATAAAAATTCAACTTCTAATCCTTGTTTTCTTTAAGCTTTTCCACTCTTAGCCTTGTCAAATGTCTTTAACACCCCTACAAACATATAAACATATAAAATTACCTATTCTAAATACAAATTAACATAAATAAACAATAAATCAACATAAATTAACTACTAAAACATATACTAATTTGACACAATCAAATTCCCCCATACTTAAGCATTTGTTTGTCCTCAAGCAAAAATTACTCAAATTCCTATCACACAAATGAACAAAATTCAATAACCACTTTCACTTGCACTATATTAAGGATGAAATTGAAAACACATTATACTTTTTCGGATAAGTGCACTACATCTTAGATAACCTGAAAACACATTATAAGACGAATATGTTTAATAGATAAGTGTACTACATTCCAAGTGGTTTTTCCCCTCAAATTCTTAATAAAATTGAAAATGTTATATATATATATATATATAATTGAAAACACATAATACTTTTTCAGTCAGATTGACCCCAGTTCCCTACTTTTCCTAATAGACTAGGGTTGTCTTAAAGAACACCATTAGCAAGTAATCATATTTCCCCTTAAAAGAATTAAGTTGTTGTTTAACCCATTTTCACGTGTTTTTAAATTGCCTTAGTCAATACTGATATATGTTAATTCAATTCATGAAAATGAATTCAGATCATGACATTAAATGTAAGAAATCTCTAATTACACATTACCTAACAACATGTTAAGTAACACATAATAGTGTCTTCCAACATTTGTGCTTTGCTTGATACCATTTTCACCTTTTAGATACACCGTCAAGAACAAAAAGAATTTTATGGCTAGCTCCCACATTTGTCCTAAAATTATAAGAAATATAGATCTGCCAATTAGTCCCCCCGTGAAGTTAGGTTGTTGATGTTTGACAAATGTTCTGAGTTAAATTAGGGAATGATTTGATTCGGTTCTTAGAGTGTAGACGACACCTTAAGTTCGAAAACCAATGGCTTCATTCTTAATATTATCTAAAAGCTCATTTATATTTGTTTAGTAAAACTTTGCAAGTATATAGAATAGACAAGTAGTAATTAAAATATCGTTCCCACAGAGGTTTCAATCTATCCACCTACCAATTTCTCTCTAATTGTTTAAAGCTCACAAATAATGTAAATCAATTAACTATGTCTAATAAAACTTAAATGCAAATATAAATCCTAATAATGTATTCAATGAACCAAATTAAAGCAAACTCATTAGGAAATTAATTCACCTCACACTTATTAGTCAGTTCTCCTTTTTTAATTCAATTACCCACGTAAATCATGAGTTATCTTGTGTTGTAATTATCTATTAACTTATTTTGTAACTTTTAACTAAGACCATGTAACCCAATTCTTATTGCAATCATAAATCTTAATTAATCAAATCACAAAGTTTGATCTCAACTCTTATGGAATTAAATCAATCCAATTTATCTCTAATAGTGAATCAACTCAATTAAATTTTATAGTTCCATCAAAACTATCATCTCTCAATGTATAATCTCAATTAATATCATATTAATGTTGATCAAGCACAAACAAATATTAATATCAATAAACACAATTTTATATGGATAAAAAATTTATTTGAAATGAAAATTAACTAATTCATGTTCAGATCCTTAACCCCTAATAAATAAAATCCCAGCCTAATATAATTAAACTAAACTCTGAAAACAAATAAAAGAAATCCATCACCAATTACAAGAATTAAGAAGAAGAAAAGAAATTCAATCTCTTGAAAACTTAAATCTTCGATCTCCAATCTTGATCTTCGACAATGCCCTAAAAAGTTCTCCTTTTCCTGTCAAAAGACCCCCTAATATGAGTTCTCTTATTCCTTTTATAGTCTTCCTCCAACTCCCCTTTCATTAACGTCCAAAGAAGTCGATTTAATCTTGACTCTTCTGCATACACAACCATGTCCAAATTATACATACCCGTGTCTTAAACAAATAAATATGGCAATGAAGTACACGGCCTAACACACGAGCGTGTCCCAACCAGTGTTCAGAGTATCAAAATCCTCCAAAAGACTGTACGGCTCAACATATAGCCGTGTCTTTAACCGTATTCAGAAGCCTCTTTTAGTCCAGAATACTACATAGGCATGCACATAGTCGTGTTCTTACCTGTGTCGATAATGTCTTCAAAAATTAACTTTTAAACCTCCGAATCTTCAATTAATCCACATCAAACCTCAATTAAAGACCTACAAAAGTAAAATACGCATAAATAATCTATCTAAACACAAATTAACACATTTAAACCTAAAAATAACACAAATTAACTACTTAAAACATAACAAAATATATACTAATCAAATTCCCCCACACTTAAGCATTTGATTGTCCTCACACTACTAGAAATTAACGATTTAGGGACGAAAAAATCCATCGCTAAATCGTTAATTTTCGTCGGTAATAGCCATTACCGACGGAACAAAATCTGTCGGTAAAAATCTCATCAGTCTTAATTACTGACGGATTTCAAACAGATTTATTTAATTCAGTATTTAAAAAATTAAGTGTTTATTATATTCAGCATTTAACACTTAATTTTCAGTTTATTTGGTGGAGATTTAGTTGAACTACTTTTTCAGTATATATATACACACAAAAAGAATAAAGAAAAATAGAACCAAGTGTTTTTGTGTTGAAAATTACTCTTAATTTCCCAGAAGTCGATATGTTCATTAAATTTACTTCAAATACAAATATATATACACACACGATTATTTCAACTTGATATTATTTTAATCAATATTTGCTTACTTTTTTCACCTAGTGTAACAAGAACATATGTAAAATTTTAAAAATTAGACATTCTGCAATGCAATTAATAATTCCTATTAATTTATAGGGTAAGAACTTTAAATTAATTATCATATGTAATAATTGACTCAAAGGATCACATATTATATTATAACAAAAGGAATTCAACTTTTTAAGACTGATGATTATGAAAGCAAGTGGGTCGATTACAACAATGATTTGAAGATTTACACAATATAATACCATACAATTATTGCTTTAAATGTCTTTCATGTAGTTCTGGTGGTACCCATCTTAATTATATTAGTGCATGTTCTTATTAAAAACGATTATCGCCTAGAAAAGGACTGGTCCAATGTGGTTTCTTCTAAAAATGGCCACTGGTCACCTTTGGTTAATTAAATTATTTTATATTTTAGTAATATAATACTGTCACTTATTCCACATTAGATTTTTTTGACTTTCCAATTCTGGTTAAGATGTAGAGTTTTTATTTTATCATTATTAACTTATAATACTAATTTTTATTTTTTTAAAATAAAAGTTACCACACACAATTACAATTTATAAGAATGTATATATATAGTTTTAAAGATATTCAACTAAAATTTTGGTAAATATTAATTTGCAGTTTGCACATTACAATTAATTTATATTAAATTAAATTATTTAATTCTTCTTTTAATAAAACACAGAAATATAAAATAATAGAAAAGGAGCACTTGTACCAGGAAAAAATGGTCATTAAAATCCAAGAAATGCTATAAATGAAGACCAAAAATAATTGAAGTACAGAGAGGCTAGTTGGGGGAGTTTATTTGGCATTAAAAAAGATTGAATCTTGACGTGTATAGGAAAGCTTTTAGATCAGAGCCTTATCCATTCACCTCTCCATCAATTGGCCCAATTTATCGAAAGTTGGCCTTTGATGCATGCACTTCAGGGAGCACCGTACCCTTTTTTGTCGGGGAAAATAATGATAGGAGAGCTATAAATGCTTTTTATGATTACATTATGAATTTTTTTTGTTCATGAATAAAATATCATTTATAAAAGAAACCCTTATAATCAAATTTCAATTACTTTAGAGATATCAGAATTAGACTACATATAGTCAAAATTTTCATGACTATGAGTGAAAGAAAAGTTTAAGATTACATTATGAATTAAGTTTTACGTCACGTTGCAACTTGTGCGTAAAATCTATTTTATTCATAAAAAAAATTCAATTGTTCCATTATCATAAGGAATAATTTTTCAAATGGGTTAACGATAGAAGTGGCAAATATATGATATGATAGAACCGACCCTATGTGTATATATATTGCATTACAGTTGTTTTGAATGTGAAATTTTATATGTGTGATTTTGAAAGTACCCCGTTGGCTAGTTCTATGGGGATGTCTTCTACTCAACTTGTTGCCTATGTAACCAATAATCTGCCCACCTTCTTTTGTTTCTCCCTAATTTCCATCAATTGCGTACTTAAGCTTGAGAAATTGTTTAATTAGATATTATATTTTGAAGATTGAATTTTAAATTTATAACTCTTTTGCTAGTTTATAGTATGAATGGCACTGCCAGATTGATGGTTCTTAATGAAAATATGAACAACATATATATCATTTTTTAAAGTTTTTTGACAGGTCCTACGGAGCGGTTGTATAATCCACCTAAATCTTTTGTTTCATTCTAAACTCTGTGAAAGAAAAAGTTTGATAACTAAATAAAGTTCGTTCTGATATTTATTATATGATGTATAACTCAATTTTTTTTTTAAAAAAAAAGAATCATTAGTACATCTTAATAAATCTATAAATAAAAGTATGATAAAAAAAATATCAAAATAAATTGCCACTCAAATCATAAAATTATTTATTGTTGTTCTTCAATTGAGTTGATAGAGCTATTTTGATTTACAACTCGGCAATCCGTCCAACAATTGTATGCTCTACTCCATGGTATTGATTAGTTATAAATCAACTGTTTGGTATTTAATTAAGTCCAATTATATAAACGTCAATAATAGAGAGAAATATAAAATCAATAAATGATAACCAACAAAATCACAGGTAAATTGATCCAATGGTTACTTAAGTTTTCCATTCGTTTTAAATTGGTTCCTTAATTTTAATTTTTATCTTTTCAGTTACTTAACTTTTATTTCTATTTTAAATTGGTATCTTCACTATATTTTAAGTCCTTCAAATTTTATACAAAAATTTTTTTAATCCTCAAGACATTTAATTTTTCAATTTAATCCAAAATTCAAATAATTTAGAAATTCACTTTCTCTTAGACTCTAATATCACTCATATACTTCATTAACTACAAATAATATAATTTTTTTCTTTTTAATTTTGAAAATTTTTTATTTTTTCTTTTTTGAAACAAAATATTTTTGATGATCAAATTTTTTTCTTTTGATAAAATTTAGAAATAATTCTTTTTTTCTTCATAAATTTTTATAACTTAAAATTAGATCGAAATTAGAAATATATATATACATATACATACATACATACTCGCATATATGTAAATTTAATATGTTTTACACAAAATTTCAACCATTAATTATAACACATCTAATGGTCTAAATATATAGTTACTTCTATTAAAATTTACCTTATTAATAAATGGAATAAACCATATTTTCCCCCTGCACTTTCATTTTTTTTAGATTTACCCCCTGCACTTTTATTTCTATACATTGAATCCTTACATTTTTATTTTTATTGAAATTAAGTCCTTCCGTTAACTAGAGCCTAACAGTGTTAAAATAAAAATATCTGATTTAGTCCCTGTAATTTTTAAATATGTCTAAAAAATTTACATACTTTATTTTTTATTTTTTTAATCCTTAATATTTTTAAGTAATTTTTAATTATTTTTATATTTTGTTACGATAAATAATTTTAGTTAATTATTAATATATTTATATATTTAGTTAATAAACATATAATTTAATTAACTTATAAGTTACAAGTATAAATTA